>LUCH01009872.1:0-12950 GCA_013368495.1 Paragonimus heterotremus | reverse complement strand
GCTGATAGTTGAGCCTAGACAAGCTCATTTAGGAACACGTCGGCATCCGGGCAAATCTAACATACCAAAAATAGATATTTCACCGTGACAGTAGGAAATCAAACGTCACAGCATTTCGTTCCCTTTGTGAATTCACCAGTTCTACGGTGAACTAAGAAGTTGATGTTACAAAGAAAATGGGTGTTGCACCCTGTAATGAGTATACGGACAGTTCATCCAGTGCTTACGAGCGCTTAGTCTAAAAATTTCGCATTCACCTACCGCAGTAGAGAACACTATAGTTGATCACGTGTATAATCAAGGCGAAGTGATTGCATGATCTAATAACAATGTGACAATCGATGGCGAGCAAATATAGTCGATCAAAAGCAAATGATTAGTCAAAAAGCGATAAAGTAATGGAAGACAAAACTGCAAATACGCCGATGAGAAGCGGGGAATGTTCCCTTACTTACAGAAATAAGGTCAATCACTGGGTCTTAGAAAATGAGCTGGACCATATCTTTAAACGAGTTCTATTTTCAATTTGGACAATTAGCTATAACGAACGGCCCAAGAACACCGAGGGTTAGCAAACGTACGCGCCCAAGCTTACAGATGAGTGAACATGGCACAGTAATTAACACACCAGTAGTACGGCTAGTGTGCAGGCCAGACAGCACCATTATCAAATTACCCATAAACGATAAATTAAAGGGATTCAGATTATGAGTTTGCTAAGTGTATCGTTATTGACAACTATCAGTGATCGATACTGACCAATAGCTTTTGTGATATTCATACAATTTTGGTGGCACTGAGGCTCGATGGACGATTATTCCAGTCGGGACCGCTGTTCATCTAAACGACAACCAGATTGTTCGAACCTTAAGATATACGCTCTGTCGCAGTAAAAGTGCAGTCCAACTGATAGTTTATGCTGATATTCTTAAAAACCGCATCATCGGACCAGACATTTTAAACCTGTAAGTTACTTGACTGATGGCTAGACAGTCGTCCTGCATCGCGTGTTCAGACCTAGAGGGCAGTGGCGACACGATAGCAACACGAGGTATAGTTTGGACTCGCAGCCATCCAGTTCGAATCCATTATTTGACGTACAGATAATCGAACAACACAGTGTCTCTTATCAGAAAATGTTAATGGAAGTTCAAAGTAGTTATGTCCCCGGATAAATTTAAAACACGCAAGTGAAATTACGTAAGATGTACTGTACAGAGATATTTCTACCGATCTCGTCGGCCACGATGCACGGACTATGATTAAAATAAGCGTAAAACAGAAATGAATCATCGGCTGCAATAAGAATAGCACACAGAACCAGTCACATTCGAATGGGCCGTTGAGTTGGAAAAAATTAAACCCTAAACAGGTCGAGCAAGGAACTATCGATGCAGACAATATCGATTTTACATTGAGGCAAACGCAAATAGACGAAGCTAATAGGTAACCTAAGAATAAGGTTAAGATAAGAGAAAAAATAAACGGCATAACTGAAACATTTGACCACAGTGTTCCTGTTGCTGGGTCTAATCTAGTCGAAGCTCTGATTTTTCACAATTCGGTCTTATCATAAATCTGTCAAACTACTTATCAGCAATACGATTTCTATGTTCAACAGTGGCGTTGGTGGATTCCAGCGTGAAATGTCCGAGAAATCCTGCCGGACGGTTGATCCCCTGGATCATTTGGCGGATTCCATATGAGACAACGGGATGGGTGAGTAACAGAGTCCAAATGTGAAAATTCCGAGCTTCTGGCGTGGCTCCGTGGCTCAGCCAGTAGAGCGCTTGCGGCATTGGGGTATGGTGTTTCTGTCACTGACTCGCATCCAGCCGAAACTCTCATTTTCCACAATTGGATCTTAACTAAAATTCAAATAATAACAACCACTTAAGGAATAACTGAAAACCCTTAACATCATGGGAGTGAGAAGTCAACTAGCTCGAGGGGAGGATATTGACTAGACTATCCTTGTTCACCCAGAACCAAACACACCGCTGTCAGATATAACCAACACAAGTTTCAGAGCCGCGTTGTAACGGTTCGTTGCAAACCTTCGACGTTTTCCTAGAAACCTTTAGCACTTGTGGAATCTTGCTAAACTACGTTCAACTGACAGTAACTTGTAACCCATCAACGCCTCCGTCACGTCATTCGATAGGAGGCAAGATATTTAAGAATGACACTGATCATAATACGCCATTACACCTTCAAAATTGCGTGATATGCATCCTTTAAAACACTGTCGCGAACAAATTTTTACATCTGCTGACAATGAGTTGACAGCCGTAACTGCTACGTAAGCCAACGATCTAGCGATCGAGCATATTCATCAAGGCAGCTCTCTCGAGATTCAGACAATGCTCATGATATTTACAGAGGGAACAATCCTGTAACATTCACCAAAGCACAACTTGTCTTATGACCCCTACATTTTTCCGCGGCGAACGGTATGAAGCCCTCCACAATTTATTTCACACAGGCATACGCATTTCAGGCAAATTTTTCATTGAATATCACCTCTTTCTCCTACTCTCCACCTGAGTACAGAATCACCTCCGTAGTGAGCTTAATGAACCAGTCATTCACTCACTCATTCATAGCGGCCATGAGTCCCAGCAGAAGACACCGTGGCTCCAACCGTGGTTAACCACATAGGTGATGTAAAATGTCCCGGATGAACATACCAACAAACGATGAGATTAATGCAGTAAAGCTAAACAGAACTAGAAGTGCGATAGACGCAGGCGCACGATCGATTGCCGTACGCTGTCATATCGGACAGCGCTTTTAACTAATGGTCTGCGTGAACATAAGGATTCCAACTAGGCAGGTGACATTTACTCATTATATCCAACGGAAGTCGGGGTCATTGTGTTCTATGACCAGGTCATTTCTCAACTGCCGAATGGTTTTGTCCAACTGTTGATCTCAGCTTATAAGGTCCGGTGCAGTAAACGCCCAGTTGGCATGCGGAGTAGGTAGTCCAACCATCACGGCTAATCGCGTAGCCCGAACGTTCTGAAATACGCTCGCTGCTCACTCGATAATCTCACTGGATGAATTAACTGGTGGAGATACCGATGATCTAACATAATACTGCTGTTTATATTGCAGTCGCGAATGGGCCACGCTTCTCAACCATATAACAAAACAGACGACACGCGAGTATCGCATACACTTACAGTCAACAAGACAACTGAGTATCTTTCCGACGCCACAGATGGCACAAGTGAGGAAAAGCAATACCAACTTGTCATTACCACTGGCGTTCCGTCAAAAACACTACAAGCTGACGAGATGTTATCAAAACAAGTTAAACGACCTACAACCTCACTTGAACAATTAGTAAAGGAGAAAGTGAGAGGAGAAATGTCTGAGGACATAAGCAGTACTTTGCAGGTGGTGCATTCTACACAGACTGGTCCGATCATTCACCACGTTTAGTAGAGTCGGCACGTTTTCGATAGATAGACTGTGCAAAACGGTCAACTCAACTAAACGCCAAACCCAATAGATTTCTTAACTCGCCTTCTAGAATGTTGTTCACAACAAAACTGAACAAACAGGGAAAGATTGAAAAACCCCGTGAAACCACTAGTATCATTGTATGGGGAGGTGATACACGTGTCATCTGTGTTGTCGTATACCTCCGAAGCGGGACCAGTCCGCCGTGAAAAAAAGAAGGTAATTACTACGTCACTACCGTCAATTAGCTCTCGGCAACTGGGATGTCCGTATAAGCAACATGGCTGTTCGCCACGTCGTATCTCGGAAGGTTCGAGCTACGTGACCAGTTGTAATGACTAGACCACGCACTCCGAATGCCAGCTGAGCGGTTCCCATACCGGGCATCGGTTGCTGAGAGTGCCGGCAGTTGGACAAAACCGCTTGACGGACAGGCAACGGTATAATCACAAAACTCTAAGACCCCGACTGTTCGGCTGAACGAAATGTGTAGGTGTCGTCTGCATAGTTGAGGTCCTTGTGATCACTCAAACTGTTGGTTAAAGATGCTTTCCGAGGTGGAAGTGCATCGCAGTCACTGTTGTTGGCATCCATACCACTTCTTGTTCACCAGCTTAGCCACACTAGCCATTTTTATCCAGCTTGGCAGTTTCTAGGTTACTTCACGACATTGTTGAGTGCGGCAGCGGTTCAGGTTACAATCAGGCTAATGGCCGTCATGCATGTGTTAATAATGAACGCTACTTACGGGGTGAGCATACAATGATCTCGGCACATTCACAAACTTCTCTGAGGTTTCCCTACGATGGTGACCACTCTGGAGTACGCGATCAGCAATCGAGTCGACGACCGTCGGTAGCATATGTGTCGATGCCCCAAGATCCATTGCACATTAAGTGTGATAAAAGCACACTCGCCCGGATCAAATTTCTGCCTGCTTTTCAGGCATCTGGTCCTCACTGCGGTTATTGAGCCGATGTAACATAAAGTCATACAGATCAGATTGATGTAATTGCGGTTGTCACATATATCTCGGGTTTTCTTTTTGAAACAAGGTACTTCTTCAGATTCCAAAATCGTCTGAATGTTTTTTTTCAGTTCTGACGTCAACCTTCGTCCAACACCTTTGGAAAGGAAAAAACAAGACATCTGTCCCGTTATGTTGTACTGAAACGGTGGCCAACCTTACATATTTCATCGACACGGAAGATTATACTGATTAGGATGTCAGTCTTATCATGTACAACCGTGTCAGACAGGCCAAATCGGAGCAGTCAGTCTGGCTCTGATGTATGCTGTCTCGCAGATGCCAAGTTATGACTGAGGCTCAGTTACTACTGCTAAAAAATGGTTTCTCTTTCAGGTTATCTGATGACGACGAAGCTGGATCACGTGGTTAAGCTGGACTGGAGGGTGAACTGAGATCAAAAGCAGAACAGTGCTAGTTCGATTGGATCTCAACGAACAGTTGCCTATGTGATGTAAGACCCGTTACAACGGTTAGTTCATTGGAGTGATTCGGAAGGGTTGTATGAATTACATCGGCGTATGATCCAACAGGCAGTTGTTCACGTCACTCATAAGTCGTTCTATGACACGCCCAACAATCATCTGAAGGAAAACGAGCAGTCAAGCGCCCACTAACAGGCAATTTAAATGCTCGGCTTGGTCGTCTGACTCCAGAAGAGAAGCGCCTGGGTGGTATGTTTAATGTCTGGAAACAGCACATTGGTAACTGTCAGACTGTTACGAATGTGCCCCAGGTTCCCTATTGTTCGGATAAAGCAGCTGAATACAAGAAGAAGCGCTGTCACGTGTAAATCGCCTTATACATCTTAACCACGGACAGAAATTGATCGTACAGTAATCAGTAATAGGTGCTGCCACACTACTAATGACAGCCATGTTTTTGAAGCAATCACCTGAGATCGGATCATGTCATTGTGCCTGTCCATTTCGTGTAGTCATTTGTTCAGAGGTCATACGCTTGGAGATACAAGTAAATTAGTCAGCATTCGCGCGAAGAGGGCGTGAAGAACATAAACTAAGCGACACTGACAAACAAACTGTCAAGTCAGGTGAAAGAACTTATCGAACACTAAGAGCAAATCACAAAAGTTATGAGCTTGACTAAAGAAGTATGCTCCGGATGAGGTGCGAAGTGCGAGACAACCGAAGTGATGCCAAGTTGACGAACACTGTGAACACGTGTCGCGTGAGCTTAATTGGCATGGGCTGTGACAACAAAACGTCGAGAACAGACTGACTAACAGTTAATATGAAAACCGTGGGCATTACTTAGTTAAACGATGGAAAGAGTTTTTCGTCTGTAGATAGCAGAACACTCCTTTTTGATTCACTATTATGTTGGCCGTCACGTTTGATGTGAATGAGAATGCATTTAAAAGTGTTCAGTTCACGCCGAAAACCACAGACATTTGACCGCAATTTCTGTACTTACGAAGACGTCCTGGCCAGCCCCTTCCGAATGTAAGCTATCCACTAAGGTTTCGCACATGTTAAAGTTCATCAGTAATGCACACATCTGCTAATAATGGTATTTATATTCTGGTCAAGCTTTTAGAAACCAACCGTGCTGTCCACCACGACAACGGCTCAACACTAGGTACAGCCGAAACAACCTTCTTCCCCCGTGAGTAATGTTTGAGTTGCCCACTCACTCCAACAGTAGACGATAGCTCCGCAAATTACGATCGAAATTTCTGAGTTAATTAACCCCGCCGAGTAATAATGTTAGGTTAACGATAACACGTCGGCGGGGAGGTTGATTCCAAGATTAACACCACATAATTCAATCTAAACTTTTACATGTTCACAAACTTTATGGCCAGCACCTTTCAAAAACTTCTACATGAAACTCGTCAACAGATAACACAAAACCGATTAATCGGACCAACTTAAGAGGTGAGCTGAATATTTCAAGGAAGAATTTAGCTGACCCCAACCGAAGTGTACAGACGATAGGGCCTGAGCAGTCGGCTACTGTGTTGTAGACGGCCCTTTGTCGAAAGTAGAAGTGCCTCACGAACTGAAATTGTTGGAACGTACCAAGGTTGCATCATCAACATTACAGACAGGAATACGTCATGCTTTCCACTGATACTTAACTGCACACAAACAAGAAGAAAGAACCTGGTCAGGAAGAAGAAAACAGAGGAGGGAGCCCAACTACTAAAAATACCTACGTCTATATTCAAACGTTTGACACCCAGGTGTCTAGACTTTGTAAATAAACAACCGAGCTGTAAGTGAAGGTAAGGTGACATCAGCAATACATTTATCTTACGACTTTCAGTGCCCCGTGTTACCGAGTGCACTCACATTATGGACGACTCGACCAAACAACGACAACGTTCATGCCACCGAGTTCGATTATCCGCCATCTTGCCTAACGTTTCCAGCTATCAACTCAGTAGACCAACCCGATCAACAGCAGCCAACACCTCGAACAACTTAACTTCTCTGTTCACGTCTGTTTATCTCTAACCTTACGCCAGTCGGCTGTAGCATCGGCAAAGATTTCTCGGTGTGGTAGACGACTAGTTGACATCCTTGGTACATGGTCTAACAATCTAAGTCTGTGCAAACGTAAGGGACGAGCAAAGGAACCTGTCCGACAACCACTACCAAATACCCGCTTCCTAACCTTTTCGTTGCTTACTCGTTGGTCCCATCCAGTACGCACGCACCGGTGGTCAAATATCTGAAGACGGCTCACGTCACGCGGTCCAGTTTCGCTGTTGTACAGCCATGCAACCCTCGCGGTTGCCTTATATACGTCACCCTTAAGCTCCAGAGGTGCCTCAGATTGGCGAATACCGCCCTAGCCTTATAGATATGTGCTATTATTTCATTTCCTACACCTCCAACACTGCTGATGCAGCTTGCCAGGTACAAAAAACCGGTCAACAACCCCCAAGACTTAGGTTTTTTTTAACAAAATCTACATGATCACAGCAACCTTGCAGAAGCACTTTGAGACTACAAATCGCATTCCGAAGTATTTAGCAGAACCTGAAAGAGCGTCTAGCATTGTCTGTGCTGCTTGAAAAGTGTCGAAAAGCAACACCTTGTTGTTAACATAGTCAGAATCACTCAGTTCTTCATCAGATAGGAGGTCCACGCCGGCAGCTTGTCAGTGCCGGAGACGGTCCCCCATTAGATCGTCTAACACAAAACTAAACAAAAATGGTGGAAGAGGACGGTGTTGACGTGCGCCGCTCCCGGTGCTAAAACTATTAGACAGTTTACCGTAAACCTTAGCTTGAGTTCAAGTATCGGAATAAAGCGCTGACAGTATGTTCACATACTTGGTAGGTACGCCTCCGTGTTTAAGCGACTCTAAAAGTGTAGATCGACCCACCGAATCAAACGCACCTTTATGATCAAGAAATACAACAGATTTAGGTGGCGGCTCATATGTCGTGGCTGAAGAATCTAGCGAAAAGTGAAAAACTGATCATTACATCCCCGCTCAGAACCAAACCCTGTCTGTTTTTCCCTAATGTCTGCCTCCTGAGCCACGGTAAGCCGACGAAGTATAGTGGATGTCAGAACCCTAGTAACGACTGAAGTCAAGCTAATTCTCCCACGATCTTTGCAAGGGCACCGGCCCCTTTCTTTGAATTTGAGAATCATCATCAAGTGAGCTCAACACGGAAGATTGTCCTCTGTCCCGCAAATGTGTCGACACAACTGAGTGAATACCTCTGCCAACGCCTGACCACCTTCCTTGAAAAGTGCTCCTACGGGATAATCTGGAACAACAGCCATATTGCGCTCGAGCCAAGATACAAGTAAGGGCCTCAATCTTAGTGTGTAATTTTAAATTCTAAATCTGCCAAACAGAGTGCGACAGAGCAAGTTTGTGGCGGCAACAAAGTAGAAGCAGTAGGCCAGCTAAATTGACCCCCAAAATGTTCCGACCATCGTTCTAACCCTCCGCATTTATTACGGATGAGTGTGCCATCTGTCTCGTTGATAGCTCCAATGACAGACGATCGTCTGGAACCAGCTACACGAGTAAGCCTGAAGAGTCTGCCGATGTCCTCTGAAGCAAAACCAGCCTCCATTTCCATTAGCCAAGCCTCAAGGTCGCCCACGGGGAATATCCCCGCATCTAATAACTCCAGGGATTACTCTGAGATCCAATGTGTTTAGCCTACGAACCACCGTGCAGCATGTTACAAGTGCCTGCTTCATGAATGGCCCGTGAGATTCGGATCCAGCAACTATTAGGATCGTCAAGGTGAGAACTGCCAAGCTTGCTTACTAGGCTAAAGTAACATTCACGTTTTACCGACAACATAGCTAGTTTCTCAACAGTCGGCCGTTGGTGGCTGTGGGATCGTTGACCAACAAAAGTACGAACAAAACGGTCACGTACCAGCACGTGATTCAAACTCAAGTATGTGCTTCAATAAAAACAACAGTCCTGAATGGAGTCCCGCCATCTACAATTAACAATTGCAGTCTGTCTGAGGCCACGTTTTATTCGGAGAAGGAAGACGTCGAGCATAACAATGACGTGCAGGAAGTCTAAAACTAGTACTGGCCGACGCAGAATGAAACTGTTGGTGTCGCGGATAATCACGGTTGTGGGCTGAGAAACTGCCAGACGGATTAAAATTCTCAACGAAAGCCTTTGGTTCAAGTCTGTACCGCAAAGTAACTAATAGGTGGCGGTGTATCAAAACTAGTACTTTTTCCGAAAAAAGATGTCAACGTCCTCCTATCCCCCAAACGTGGTTTGCCAGAACTCTACTCGTTGGTCTGCCAGGTATGAACGACTCTGTTGGTTTGATCAACATACCGTCCAGCATAGCTCAACAGGTGACCGAGATATACAGACCGTGACACGGCATCAAGGTCCAGTCTCGTTGTGGTTGGTCTAGTTTTCTTCGCAAACCAGTTTTTGGAGTACGTAGCATTTTCACTTCAATTAAGGCTGTTAACAAGTTAACGGATTTACGTACTCACAGTTGTCTGTTTACAAAGTTCACGTCTGTATGATATCCTTAATGCAATGACATGGCTAAAAACAAACAAAAAGACATTTATTTATGTGTGTCTATTTAAACATGTTTACTCACTTAAGAGTTCGACCAGACAAGGAAAGGCAACAAGACCCAGACTACCAAATCCGCAGCGGGGAAGCGATCGCCCGATTACCAGCAGTCCACATGGATACGTTAATAGAGTAATTTTCCGCTCGTATCTACCGGTTTTCCTAGTCTAGACAACCAGGAGAGAGGTTTTCTGGCTAGCGCGCAACATTAGACAAACCTACCACGCCGGCTGTGGCGGAGAACATCCACACCAATAACTAAGTAATCTAAATAAAGGAATCCAATTGACGCATCAGCCATTCTTGAACAAGCCTCATCTGAACCCTGACACTCCTCGTCCCTGAGTCCAATGTCATTATTCTTCAAACGCATCACCACGTAAATGTAAACCGTACGAAAACACCTATATTTCACCTCTTCCCTTCTCGAATAACGAAGCCATACGTGGACCCTATCAGTTTCCTGAGAGGTTAGAAGCGCCCATGAGATATAATATTTCTGATGGTTGTATTATGCGCTATTTATCACTTTTAAACTACTTTTATCTCAGTCGGATTACTAAATTTTCACATAGATTTTTCCCTTCACCTGCGGAGATGTAATTCACTTCATACTTCCTTTTAAAACCTTACTTTTCCAGGGTTAGTAAAAATGCACACTTTGGGTCTGTGTTCATTTTTGTATGCATTTTGACAGTGAGATTCAGACTGAGTATTACACCGCTGGAGAGTTCCAACGTGTTCGTTTGTGGGGAGATCTATGCATGAAAAAATATCAAGGGAACAAAGGAAAGACTAATCGGATCCGGTAGTTGTGTGGATCATCAGACAACAGTACAAGAGTGGTTCACACCATATAATTAATAGAAAAGACCACATTCAATGGAAAACGCGCCACAAACGATTCACACCGGGGCCTAACTTTTCAACAAACAGGCAAAAGTGCAAGCTCCAACCAGAAAACGAAACAGAACAGAAATTCACCGATAAAAGCACCAGTCTAAACGGACAGCTGGTCGCACAGATGGAGATATTAGTTGCGGCACATTACATCGGATAGCCCTTCCAACTACCGACTCGGGTGATCACAAGTCGGCAGGCGGTTTCATATGACATTAGTCTTCAAAATTTACAGGCGCCATATATACCAGCTTAGTCAGTCATGAAGAGACAAACTGAAACCAAGTAATTCGAATCATATACAAAATTACTCTACGTCGATTACCAATTAGTTGAATGCATTCCGTACCGCCTGTGGTTGACGATGCAAGCCTACGTTTAAGTTCCCTCAATACCAGCAGTGGCAATCACCCAAAGGTTTTGTGATAACTCGTCGGTGACAAAATCGGATCAAGACGGAGAAAGGACAGGAACACCGTACTCAACCACAGTCGACGAAGTGATAGTTAAGCATGCGCATTTGCGAAAACCCTAGACGGAAATGGGGAAAACAGTGGATATGCAAATGACGGGGATAAAGCATTTTTGGACAGGAGCATCAAGGATCTAGAGTTTATGCCATTTCCGACACTGTTTCTAAACACAAATGAGTAATATAATTGATGTCTAATTCAGTGAATCGGCAACGTCCAACGGACCCACGATCTGAGGCTGGGGCCTTTATCCATTGAATCCACCAAGCATCGCCCACTTGACAATAACATTAAGTCTAGATCAGGTCGTGCAAGGGGTTCTAGGGCACCCATTAGCGAGATTGTGTTCCGGTCATCGAACCTGGTATAGCGACAGCAACATTCTTTTGGGCATGAATCATCTGGTAGTGCAAAAAAATATGCCAGTGAATTGTACTAATGCTCGCATACTGCTCCCAAGACATACGCACATTGCTGCAAAGATATTAGTGGGTAAAAGCACGCAATCTTTGGACATCAACAAGAACATGTAAAGTCAAAATGAAGGAGTAACAGTACCAGAGAGTCGTAAACTCCACCTTTTAATGAAAGGCTAACGACCTCGACGGCAACAGTGTGCTGCGAGGCTTGACTTCTCATGATCGTTGGAATAAATATATTTCCCAGATACAACACTTTATGGTAAATACTTGCTGAGAACGGCTGTCGAAATAATCGATGACTTCATGTTCAAGAATACAACCATTGTAGACCGCAGACCAACCTCAAACCAACTAAACTAAATGAGTGTGTAAAAAGCTCAACTAGCGCCTCGCACCATCGCTCTCCACATGAATAACTGGTAGCCTGAAAATCATAGTAAACCACGCGGACACCTATACACAATTAAGGGAATAAAACATGAACAAAAAGCACGAGGTAAATGAAGTTTGCCGTTGTATTCAGTGAAGCAGAACGAGCATCCTTTAAAAACAGGTCCACGGTAATTTCCACAAAACGAAGATTGCATGAAACGGAAGTGAATTGGGAGAGGGAATGTGTACAATGGCACAATGTAGCAAAAAACCGTTAGCAGCTGCTGTATGTGCACACGTCGCTTTAACTTTAAAACTGAGAAAGTAGTTCGAGTACCTATTGATTTGCTGCTCCCCAGGCAAAACCTCCAGGTAATTGTGCCTCGGGAAGAGGATCGTAATCACGGTTATTTCGTCGCCTGTTAAACAAATTCTTCCTGAAAACCGGTCAGAGTAAACATAGCACTCACATAAATTCCGGCGTACGAATGACTCGAAATCCGTTAGTCTGCTCAGGAAATACGTCTTCCAGGAAGTAATATAAATGTCCCACAACGATACCTAATGTGGTGAACTCGAAAACTGCGTAACCTACCGATTAAGTCAACCATCATATTATTCCCTAGTAGGAAAGCGAACGCGAGAAAGACCCAGGGCAGATATGGTGCATTGACATCAATAATGCCGAAAATATTCAACCGTATGAAAGGATTGCGTCGACTCCAAATATACACCAACATCATAGTAAGAACGTGGCTCAGAAAGAGAACGTTAACGAAGACTGCTATAACCTATGGAGAGTAAATGTGGTGGGGACAACATACCGAAGTTAAGAAACCACAAAATAAAAATAGCATGATAAAGTCAGCAGTCTTGGAGCTGTACCACGTTTCTTCTAGCATCCGGCAATAACGGTATGCAAACAAAATATTAAACAAGAAGTTAAAGTTGAACGTTCCGAAGAAGCAAAAACTTGTCACGAGGCGCCACACCTAAAAGTTATATAAACTAATAACTAAATACTGACTTGAAACTTAGTCACTATGAGCGATGGGTTATAATATAGTTGAAACGGCGACAGTATGTTCATTTGCTGACAAAGTGTCAAAAAGTGTTGGCTGTGACTTACAACCGCAAAAGTGAGGAAGATGCATGTTGCAATATATACAGTTGTCACAGGAGGCGTGTTTGCAATCTCACGCCTAACAACCTCCATCGAACACG
>LUCH01009869.1:0-11482 GCA_013368495.1 Paragonimus heterotremus | reverse complement strand
GCGGTGCTACACCCTGTTTTCAATGACTGTCTTTCAGGTTAACAGACGCCCGCCTGACGCTGAGCAAGAAAAACTGACTGGATCCAGGACCCTTGGGCTTCTGCCTTGAACCCGTGTATCAATCGCTGAATCGCTGAAACGGTTGCAGCCGGGATCCTTAGAGAAGCCACACAATCGCCGGTCACTACAGGCCGCTCTCCGTCGATCGGCACGTGGTCTGATATAGTCGTTCTAGCCGGAGGTATGAATGCCCAGGAGAGCCGCCTTGGTGTGGCCGAATCTCGTTTAGGTGGCAAGTTTGGGATAACGTCACGTTGGTCAGATGATGGCGGGCGAGTATTGCAGCTGTGTGCTGAGCACAAGCTATTTTTAGCCATTACTATCTTCAGGCATCGTGCACACCAATGCTGAAGTTCGCGCCCGTTTTTCTCCAAACCAGGCATGGTCTCAGATAGACCACATAGTTGCTAGTTACAGGTGGTGTGGTTCCATTCAAGACTGTCGTTTTTATTGGATTCAGATCGTGCGTTGGTATGCCGTTGTGTTCTTACTGTTGTTGTTCAACGATACCAAGGACCGCAACGGTTGGAAGTTGAGAAACTGGCTTTACCATCGGTAAAGCTGCCTTAGTGATATCTACTCCAAAGATCATAATAGCTGCTGGACTCAAATTTGCAGGCCATTCATAAAGCAGGTACTATAGCATGCTGCACAAGGGTACATAGGTTTAACGAACATTGAATTTCAGATAAATCCCTGGAGTTGTTAGGAGCCAGACAGAAGGTACATCCTGGTGGTTTACATAATAAGTCTAGAAGAGATATCCGTAAGAAACTGAAACGTAGTCTAAAGGCTGATTGCGAGGCTTAGTTGGTGAAGAATGCTGAGGAATTGGAAACCGTTTTCGCTGGTTTGCATACCTGGGAGGCTGCATCATCGGCGGCGGAGGTGTAGGGAACGAAATAGAGGCACGTGCTTCCAAGGCTAGGGCGGCGTTCGCTAATCTGAGGCACCTCTGGCGACAGAGAGGTATCTCTTTAAAGCTTATATTAGACAAGAGTGAAGGCTGTATTACTTTGTGGCAGCAAAACATGGCCGCTCCGGGTAGAGGAAGTGAACACTCTCCAGGTATTTGACCACCAGTGTCTGCGTTCAAACGCTCAAATTGGGTGGCACCTACGAGTAAGCAACAAGGAGGTAAGGAAGCGGGTGTTTGGCACCGATTGCCAAACGAGTTCTTTTGTTCAGTCGCTACAGTTTTACAGACTTAGATGGTTATGTCATGTACTAAGGATGCCAGCTAATCGGTTGCCACACCGAGCACTGTTTGCCGACGCTGCGGTATACTTACGCACGGTGCAAGATGGACAAATGATGACGTGGCTTAGACAAATTAAATCATTCACGATGGGATTGGCTATTGTAGATTGGGTCTGTCCCCCGGGGCTGTGGCCCTCTCGACTTTCAGAGTAAGGAGCTTGAGACGTTATGTGAGATGGCGGCTAACTGAGCTCAGTGGCGTGAATGTTGTCGTTGTTTGTCCGAGTCATCTGTGAAGACGGTGTTGTAGCGACTATAACAAATGATATTTTTGATAGTCGCATTCACACGTACAGTTTTCATGATCTTGGGTTCTTACCTACTTTTGTTTTGATCAACCTATTCCATTTGTAATATCCTTCCCAGGGCTACAATCACAACTCGCTCCGTGCCCCGCCAGCTTGACGTGCCTTCTCTGTGCACTCTCTTTTCCAGGGTCCATACCAATACACGAGGGTCATCGGGCTGTCCTTGTTTTTCATCGTCGATCGGTTTTAGACAGTGATTACAGGCTGGGTATTAATCTGTCGGATCAGTTCCAACAATTGGGGAGCTCGTAATTTTCGGAGGTTTCGCTACAGTCGTCCTTCGCGTCTTGGTGAGTTCGCTCGATTGTATATCGGCAAATTTGTTATTTTTCTTGAAGTTGTTTTTCTCTGTTCGTGTATACGTTCTAGATATAATCATTTATATATTTTCCCAATTGGGTCTACGTAGTTCTTGATAACTGAGCTGTTTTTTATTACCCAATATCGGAAATGTCACCTAAGAACGTTGACAGCTCATCATTCAGTAGTAATGTCCTAGCGGTCCCTCCGTTTTTGGAAATGGACCCCCTTCTTTGGTTTGTTTACCCAGAAGCGGAATTTTTTAACAACGGAATTTTGTCTGATCAAGCAAGATTCTGTCAGCTGTTAGCCAGACTTCCGAGTGAAGTCATCATACAGCTTTGCGACGTGATAGTAAACCGGCCGCCGGAGCGTAATTATGACACCTTAAAAAAGGCGGTTATTAATCGACTGACATCCTCCGAAAGGGCCCGAGTGCAAAGACATCTTCACGACTTGAGGATAGGCGACAAACGCACTTCAACATTGTTAACAGAGATGCAGCAACTTATCGGCAACTCTCACATGGACGAATCCCTCATCAGAGAACCCTGGTTTAGCAAATTCCAGGAAGAAACGCAAGCTATGGTTTCAGTTATTCGTTCACAAACTCTCGCCGAAACAGCGCAAATCGCTGATCGAGCAGTAAAGCGTTTTCAACCATTACTGGGTTGCTTGGGTGTACCACACACTAGTCCACACCTTACAATAGGCACGGGCGGTTCCATCAACGTGGTTACTGCATAACGTGATGCAGCAGACATTGAAGTACAAGCAGCAGAAATCACAACTTTGCGACATAATTTGAACAAAATTTCTTTACACCGTTCCTCAGAATTTCCACTCGATATATCACCCAGGCGACAATAACCGCAGTCAAAAACTGACTGTTGTTGGTACCACGAACCTTTTGGTGACCGAGCTAAGCGGTGCCCCAAACCCTGCACCTACTTATCAGCAAAGCGATGCAAACTCAATAGCCGATCTTTAAAAGGAAAACAATGTTGTCGGCCCTGACTCTTCCTGCAGCTTGATTTTTGTAAGGGATGTAGAAACCGGAAACACATTCCTGGTTGATGCCGGGGGGAGGTTAACCTGTTTCCATCCACGAAAGACGAGGTGCCAAACCTCTGCATGCTGCAGCTCAGGGTTGCAAATGATACGCCTATAACCACAAATGGACAGCGGTCTCTAACTCTTAATTTAGGCCTATACTGGATTGGAACGCTTCTATCTGGAATCATGCCTATTCCCCACAATAATTAAACCGGAAAGCCAGCTAGTGGACAACGACGTACGTTACAAGTAGACCTGAAAAGCAGGCTGTGGGCAAAGCCCAACACAAGCTAAGCGCGACAAACCGGTAGTTAGCGACAAGATATTTTTGATGTTAACCTTGACTCTGACGGCCGGGAAAACGAGAAAAATGCAGACATGCAATCGAACAATATCAATAGTGTCAACAATCAAAATAACTAGCAAGATAGTTTGAATACGTGGCAAACCAAGAGCGTCTCTACAGAGGTCTGCCTAGAAGGCTTCAAGGTTAGAAGCCTTCGAAAAAACAAACGGAAACAGGGCAAGGCACGCTGAAGTTAACGTGGCTTGTGTAGGGGCTGTTGTATTCAGGAACAGCTACGTATGCCACGTTGAAGAAAGTTGGCAACGGTAAAGAAAGGTCAGTCTGCTTGGGAAATCCAAAATTGTCCATGCGTCCCTACGGTGGAGCTGTAGGAGCTGGCTACACGACCGACCAAAACTGGACCAGAAAAAGATGGGAGATAGGCTTTCCCCACTGCTGCAACGACAGAAGGGAGTGTGCTCTGCCCCCACGGTATTCTGCACGCGGCCTGAAATTTTGGAAGAACTAGGTATCTAGAGATCAAAAGTTTTATACAGGCACACCGTGTAACCTCCTAATGCTTGTTGAACTTCAGGTATTGCTGCGCAAAATTTCTTTTGTCGTTTTTTGTAGTCATCGGTTATTTTTTGTTTGTTTCTGAAATGGGAAGGTCAATAAGTGGGAAGAAACTACGTGTAATAAACAATGCCCACATAGCGTTGTGGGAAATGCACGCGACCTCCTGATCGCGTGTGGCGCGAGCCAGGTGATGTGGTGTCCGGCGGAGGGGACGGCGTAGGGACGGTGGCTTCCACTGATGGCTGCGGGAAGACTGGGGCAATGTCGTCGTCTACATAGGCGACTTTCAGACCATCGACGGAAACGGTGTCATGGTGACCATGACGGTTGATCATGAAGTGCTTCGGCGTTCGTCGAAGCACTTTGAGGGGGCCAGAGTAAGGAGGCTGAAGCGGCTTGCACACATCATCACAGCGGACGAGTGCATGTGAACAATTGGTCAAATCCTTGTGCATTTGCACTGACCTATTTTGTTCACGTGGGTGTGTGTGCTGGATTTGCCGTGTATATCAAGGCAGTGTGGTAGCAAAGGATAAAGGAAAAGAAGATGCTATTGGAGGGGGTGAAACAAATTCACCAGGCAGGCGCAAGGTGCAGCCATAGACCAGTGTTGCCGGGTTGCACTAAAGATCAGCCTTCAATGTGCTTCGGATAATCAGAAGAACAAAGGAAAGTATTTCACTCCATGCCGGATTAGAGGCGACACAAAACGAAGCTTTAAGTTATCTATGGAAGCGCTCCACTAAACCATTCGACGACGGATAGTATGCCGTGGTACAAATGCGCCGGCATCGAAGAAAGTTCGTCGTAGCTTCGAATGTTGAACATTGGAAATGCGAACCGCGTTCTATCGTGATAGTTGTAGGGCATCCGTAGTTGGCCACCCAACATTCCAAGAAGGCGTTCACGACAGCCTCAAAGAAGCAGTTCCTTAGCGGGATGGCATCCAGTCATCTTGAGAATCGATCAGCACAAGTTGAGATGTAAACGTAACCACGTGATAGGCGGCAAGGGTCCAACTAAATCTAGGTGGACGTGTGAAAACCTTACATCTGGAAGATCGAATGAGGAAGCTGGGCCTCGTGTGTGTTTGTGTACCTTGGAACGTTGACACTGTAGGCAAGCATGCGCCCAACTACGAACGTCTGAGTTAACCTCGGGCCAGACGAATCGGTCCGTTACTAGCCGGCCGGTTTCGCAAACACCATGGTGCGGGAGATTGCGAAACTGGTCGAGGATGGCACGCCGGTACGCTAATGGCACTACAGATCTCGGAATATCCGTAGTCGTATCGCAAAGAATGGTTCTTTCTGCATTAGGCAGAGCAATAGCGCACAGCTTCAAGGAGTAACGTTTCAAGGAGGTTTGGAACTCAGGCTCTCGCGCCCGGGCCGCAGCCAGGTCACTAAGGTCAACAGAAGCAGGTGTGACTAGGGTAGCGTGGACGCGTGAAAGAGCGACAACGACAGGATTGAGGGCACCTGAAACATGCCGTATGTCGCAGGTGAACTGCGAAACATAGTCCAAGTGTCTGATCTCCCTGGAGGAGTACCTGTCTGACGAAGAACCAAGGGCGTACACCAAAGGTTTTTGGTCTAAACAACAACGAAGGGACGACCTTCTACTGCATGGCGGGAGTGGCGGATAACTAGGTAAATAGCAGGTAATTCTCTTCCAAACGTGCTATACCGAGATTCGGCAGGTACCGAACGTTTGGAGAAGAAACCTAGGGATTGCCGTTAGCCGTTGACAAGTTGTTGTAATATGGCACCGAAGGCTGCGTCCCAGGCATCAGTAAAAAGAGAAAGTGGGGCAGGAGGGTCTGGGTGGGCAAGAATAGTGATACTGGATATAGCATTTTGGGGCTCAACGAAAGCTGTGCGCGCTGCGTCCGTGAAACTGAATTTACGCGTGCCGCCTCGGAGTAGGTCCGTTAGGGGTTGCAGGAGTTGAGCACAATGGGGAATAAACCGGCGATCGTGATTTACTAAGCCGGCGAAACGTCGAATTTGTTTGAAAGAGGTTAGCTCGGGAAAATCCTTGACAGCACTCACTTTCGATGGTAAAGCTTGGATGTCTGAAACTGAAACAATGTGGCCTAAAAATTCTATATAACCTTTTCCAAGTTCGTATTTAGCTGCTTTGACGGTTAATCTTTGTCAGGCTAACCTGGCAACTAAGGAAAGTAGATGTTGCAGATGTTCTTCGAAAGAATTGACCACTAGCATGTCGTCTAAGTAGGGGTAGACGAAATCCAAGCCTCTGCTTACTTCGTGAATGAAACGTTGTTGAGTTTGTGCAGCGTTAGTAAGGCCAAATGGCATTCGAAGAAATTCGAATGGGTTGAAGAGCGTGACGACGGCCATGTTGGAAGTATCCGCCTCCTCTACTGGGATCTGGTGATAAGCGCGAACCAGATCGATCTTGTTGAACACAGTTTTGCCGGGTATGCAAGCTGTCAGATCCTGATTGTGAGGGATAGGATGCCTATCAGGGATTGTGACCTTGTGGGGGCCGTGATGATCGCCACGAGGACGTCAGTCACCTTATTTTTTGGGGACCATACGAAGTAGGGTGGCTCACGGATATTTAGAAGGGCGGATTATTCCTAGTTCCAGCATGTGTTCAAACTCCGCCCCAGCTATCTTAAGTTTGTTTGGGGCTTAACATCTTGGCCTGCACGACATCGGTGGACCTTTGGTCCTTATTTGGTGTGTGCAAGTGGAAGTGACTGGGAGTGGCTCGGTCGTGGATCGAACGAGCTGTGGAAAATCCGAAAAGAGAGGCGCGTAAGGTTGAGGAGTCTCAGGTTGAAGAATGAGAGGACTGATGGCCTCTGCGTATGCTTGGGTGCCGTTGACACTAAGTTTCGTACGGGAATCGAACAGCTTTCGTCTTTGGGCATCGACCATGAGTTGGAAATGCTGAAGTAAATCGATTCCTAAAATAGCGAAGAGTACGGCTGCAATTGCGAAAACCCACCGAAATGTTCGCCGGAGACCGAGGTCAAGCGTGAGTGAGCGTTGACCGTAGGTGGGAATGGACGTGCCGTTAGCGGAAGGAATCATAGGTAAGGAAGTGGGTGTCGCCTCGCCGGATCGCGGGGGAATCACGCTGACTTTCGCCTCAGTATCGACCAGGAACGTGGTCATGGAACGTAAATCCACAATGTGAAAGAGGCAACCGTTAGGGAGGGTATCGGCCACATTTGTCGCCGTTACGGGCCGGCTTGAGCGTTTCCCTAATTGAAGTATTTACACGAGGTGACGCAATGCTTCGCTCACTTGCCTAACTTGTTATGACACCGGCACAATTCACCCGATGTCTGGGGGCATTTGCGTGGAGATTTACTCCGGCGTCCATGGGAGGAGGAACGTGTCCTGAGGTGTGCGAAACCCCGTCGGAGGGCTGCAACCTCTGCCCGAACAGTGCGCCAATCGTCTGGCAGTGGCGGCAGGATGATCCTTGAGATGCTGAAGAGTCAGGACTCTTGCGAGTCTCTGCTGTGCTGCTCGTCACCGCTGTGAGTAAGGCAGAGGGACCGGCGAAAAAACGGCCTTGTATTTTGCCTGTGAGTTGTGCGGCATCTAACAAGGAAGACGGCTTAACAGTTATGAGGATAACCTGTGTGTTCAACGGGAGGCGCTGCATCCATAATTCCTTGAGGAGTGCCTCATCCAAAGATGAGGGACATAGCAACTGTTACATCTGGAGCAACAGATCTGACGGTCGCTTATCACCTAACAGCAGATCTCTAAATAGTTGCTGTAACCTCGATCTATCAGACGGTGTGATCCGTTTGATTACAGCTTTCCCAATTGAGGACTTCATACCTATGTTCAGCGGGTAAGTTCAGGAAGAGGCCACGTACTTGCATTGTGACCTCTTTAGGAAGCCGGGCCAAAAGTTGACTGAGCTTTGCTGGATCTGCAGTGATACGCTGGTTGTAGAACTCCGCCTCCAAATATATAAACCACAAGGCGGGTTTCATGTCTAAAAACTGAGGAACAGTAGTGGTGACTGCTCTAATTGTCGGCTTCTGTCCGTTGTCCATGGAAAAACAGAGTTGAAATGAAGGATATATATATACTCAATATAAGAATCAGCAAATACTGTGCCTATATAAATAATGAAGTAAATGGTAAATGTTCCCGGGAATGAAAACGGTTTACCGGGTTTAATAAATATCGGGCTCACTAATTTACTGCGGCGAACCAAAAAAATTCTGAAAAATTAAGCGGCCTCACCAAATTGTATTGAACCGACATGGGTGCTGCAAAAATGGGGTAATAATAGGGCTCACCAAATTATAGAGGAGTGGAACGTTTCTATCTTGAACTATGTCTATTCCCCACAATAATTAAACCGGAGAGCCAGTTAGTGGACAACGACGTATATTGCAATTGTTACGGGAAAGCAAGCTGTATGCAAGGCACAACACAAGCGAAGCGCGACAAACCAGTAGCTAGCGATCGGAAATTGTGCAGCATGCAAGCCAGCCGTTTCTACTCCGATTGCCCGTCACACTTACGGAGCAACTTTGAGCACTGTGGAGACATCGATGGAACAACGATCTTGCAATGTGGGGTTTCTGACAACAGTCCTGGCATGAGCCAAATGCCTAGTAAGCCATGCAGACGACTTACACAAGGGAAATCTAAAACGAAGTCGACAACACAGCAGCAGGCCCCGATACACAATCCAAATTCAACCTTTGCGCGCTTGCTGGTTTCGACCGCACGTTCCAGTTGTTAATGTAAATTGTGACCCTGGGCGGTCGAACAAACGATAAAATGCAGACATGCAATCAAACACTTCCAGTAGTGTCAGCAGTCATAATAAATAACAAGAGTTTGAATACATGACAAACGAACAGTGTCTCTACAGAACTTCGGCGGACATCCCGCTGGGTGTTTACAATTTCCGCGGTACCTTTTGTCATAACCGGCGTCGATTTTCTCCGGCATTTCGACGTTCTGGTGGATACGAAACGCCGACTGTTAATTGAGCCCAGAACTAAGCTTAGCATGCCCGGCACGCACGCAACAGTTGCAGCCATAACACCTATATATGCCCATCCAGCCGCTCCTGGACAAGTTGTGGATCTCTTCAGCCAGTTCCCACAGTTCCTTCGCACATCGAACGATATTCCAACAGTGACCTCCAATGTCACTCATCACTTCCGCATAAAGGAACCCCCGTCTCAGCACGACCTCTCCGGTTGGCTTCCGACAAACTAACACTCGCCAGGGCAGAGTTCGAGCACATGCTCGAACTCAGGATAATACACCCTTCCGAGAGTCCATGGGCTTCACCGCTGCATATGGTCCCTAAAAAGTTGGGTGATCGCTGCCCGTACGGTGATTACCGCGGGCTCAACAAAGCAACCGTTCGTGACATGCGGGATTTAACTACTTGCTTACATGGAAAGACCATATTCAGCACGATAAACTTAGCACGAGTTTATCATTAAATTCCGGTAGTTAAAGACGATGTCCCCAAAACCGCAGTAATAACTTATTTCAGCCAGTTCGAGTTTCTTCGAGTGCCATTTGGCTTGAGCAGTGAAGCTCAAACTTCAACGCTTCGTTCATGAAGTGACTCGCGGTTTGGACTTTGTCCACCCCTATCTAGATAATATTTTAGTTGCTAGGACTTCACAGGAAGGGCATCTTACGCATTTTCGCACCCTACTGAAATGTCCGACCTAACACGGCGTAACAGTTAATTCAACTAAGTGCAAACTAGGTAAGGCCAATATAGAATTTCTGGGTCACACATTGTCGGAAAAGGGAGTCGCCGCACTCATGGATAGGGTGGAAGTCAAGTCAAATTCCTTTAAGCAACTTCGTCGTTTTGGTGGTTTGGTCAACTACTACCAACGCTTCATACCTTGTTGTGCGCATATAATGCAACCAATGACGGATCTTCCCCGTGGAGGTAAACGCAAATTCCGGTTCACCGAGACTGCACGCACTGCGTTCGTTGGGCTTAAGGATGCGGTCGCCGACTTAGCTGTCCTTGCTCATCCTGACCCGAATGCACCACTGTCGATAGTAACCGACGCTTCCGACACAGCTGTCGGAGCGGTGTTACAGAAAATCGTCGATAGGCGATGGCAACCTTTAGCTTTCTCCTCTAAACGTTTACGACCAGCCGAATCCCGCTGCAGCACGTTAGGTGGAGAGTCACTGGTAATCTATTTAGGCGTACGCCACTCCAGGAATCCGGTAGAAGACAGGACCTCCACGGTTTACACTCATCATAAACCGTTCATCTTTTCGTTAAACACTTCATCCGACAGGGATTCCCCAAGGGAAGTTAGGCACCTGGACTATATCTCTCAGCTTACTGCTGATATACGACATGTCTCACAGATACTATTTCACGCGTCCATAAACTCGGCGCAACTGCTGACAATGGCATTGATTGGCAACCATGGCTGCCGTACACGCCATCGACCCTGAGGTCGAGCATCTTCGCCAAAAGCGCTCTATCATAATCCAGCATATACCCCTGAACTCGTCAGAGAGAACAATCCTCTGCAATACTTCCCAGGGCACACCTCGCCCTGTAGTGCCAGTATCCTTCCACCTCGCAATGTTCGATACACCCCACAATCTGTCTGATAATGGCATGCGCGCTTCGGCTAAATTTGTCACGGAACGTCCCTTATGGTCTAAGGCAAACCACGATGTCCGCAGTTGGAGTTGTTCTTGCTTTCAATGCCAGCGTTTCAAAGTCCACCGTCAAACAAAGGGTCCCCTTGGTACTTTCCCTTTCAAGACGCACGTTTTCACCACGTGCACGTTGATCTGGTGGGCCCCTTACCACACTCAAACGTCTCAATTTATCTGTTGACATGTGTTGATCGTTTCACAAGGTGGCCTACAGCCATATCGCTACCTAAATGCTCCTCAGAAACGGTAGCCGGCGCCTTCCTGGAACGTTCGGTGGCACAATTCAATTTTGCAGCAGTAATGATCACAGATCGTGGATCACACTTTGAAGGACGCTTCGCAGCTCTCTTGAATACGCTAGGATGCAAACATATCCGTATTGCGGCTTATCGTTCAGCACCAAATGGAATGGCTGAACGTCTTTATCGTCAACTGTAAGCCGCTCTTACTGCCGTTGCCAATCCTTCTTGGAAAGAAGCGCTCCCGCTAATACCTTTAGAACTGCGGAACACGGTCGAATAGGAATTAGACGCTGCAGCAGCCGATCTGTTCATTGGCTGCACACTTAGGCTACCAGGTGAATTGTCTCACCTGCACCTTCAGCGTCGTACGATTACGGCAGCTACATAGCTCGTTTGGCGCACTATGTGCGAAGGCTACGCCCGGTGCAGCCTGGGGAGTAATCATCAGCTGTACATGTGCACGCTAAACCTTCTTCGTGCGCACATATTTTCCCTAGCACTGATGACTTTAACCGGCCAATGACACCCCCATACACCGGCCCGTATCGTGCGTTGGTGAGAGACAAAAAAACCTCCACTTCATGGACGAGGTCACGAGACGATTGGATGAAGGCCGAAAAGTCGAGCTTTGCAGCTAAGATTTCAGCAAAGCCTTCGATTCAGTTAATCACCGGTATCTCATCCACAAAATGAAGTGGTTTGGTATCTCCA
>LUCH01009868.1:0-12963 GCA_013368495.1 Paragonimus heterotremus | reverse complement strand
ACCTCCCCCATGCACTTTTGAGGGCAATCTTCTAATTGTCAGAAACGTGAAATTCATGATTCTCACACATAGCCCTGAAAGTCGCTATATAATCCACTTTCTACAAATAAAAAATAGACAACTGAAAATGGAATAATCAACGAGCGAACGAAATGAAAAAATAAGTTAACAATAACCCCAACATTCTTTTGTTAACATTGCCACACGCAGTCGACCAAAACAGCAGCCCCATCGATTTCTGTAAAACGGTCACGATGAAGTCGTTTGCAGTTAACGGTCAGTTGAAACGAAGAGATATGAGCCTATGACGCGGATTTCGAAGATTTCAAATTCTGCAGCAGGCACCAGGCCAATAAAACTATTTTTTACTGAAAAATAATTCTTCCGAACACGACGGATGAGGAACTCATGGTCTACGACTATCACTCAAACCGATTTTCTGAATGTCGACTGTGGTGACCACACTGTGGATCACGAAGTCACTGTCAAATTTCTCACCGAATGACAAATGCGTATAATTATCGCTACTTAGTGAGAGGCTCTAGTCGTCCGACCTTAGCTCAAGACTAATTTGTAATGAACTGCGTTCATTGGCGTTTCACAGTTTTAGGTCATCGGCGAGCATAAGAATGTTGCTGGAGATGTTGTTCGGAAGGTCGTTGATTTTGATTAAAAAAACAAGAAGCACTGACCTTTGAGGTCCCCCGGTGGAGATCGCGGAATGAGTCGATAGGTCTGATTCGGCTATCACTATGAAATTTCTACAATGAGGGTAAGATGAAAATCAGTACAAAATCTGGCCCTAAATGTCATAAACCTCCAGTTCTTGCCTGACGAAGTCACATGGGACATAACAAAAAGTCTTAGCGAAATCACTGAAAATTGCACCTGAGATTAGGCCATTGATTTTTGGCTCAGCTAGACTTTTCGTAAAGGTAAATATAATTTAGAAGAGATCCAATTGCAAAAAATCTGGAGTTAGGGTGAATTCGACCCGGCAGCAGAAACAACACGCCGAAACGCGGCTAATGCTGTATCAGCTGAGCCACGAAGCCACACCGGAAGCTAGAAATTTTCACATTTGGAGCTTTTTACCCACCCAGCCAAACGTATCGTATGGAATCAACCAAATGATCCAACCGATTAACTGCCCAAGCAATATTTCGCGACCGGTTCACGCCAGAATCCACCAACTGATGCACTGAATCTCTTTAAAATTACCAAGTCTGCCAAACCACTTATTGTTAGTTCATTCTCAATGCTCGTCGATGACGTCAGAGACTGTGGAGGTCAGTCTTGTCAGGACCCACTGTACTGTCGGACCTAACCTTGAATAGATCTTAAACATCCACCACAGGTGACTAAGCGTTAGCGAGCGGTTGCCGGAAGTCCTGCAGCGGTAGAACAGGTTGGAGGTGTCCTCTCGGCCGGACGCCCATAACTGGCACGTTTTTGACACATTTTTCTGTCTACACTGATAACTGCGTTGACAGGTCGTATTTGATATCTCAACGCGGTTAGACATCTCGTGAATTTTCACCGGTAAATCGGAGCGGTAAGGGGACCATCGTCAAACATGAAACTACGCCAGATGCGAACGAAGCTGAATCCGTGAAAGATTTCCCTCTTCCAGCCTCATTCCGGCAACTAAAACTCTCCTAAGGGTTTGTCAAACTTTATCATCATTTCACACTTGAACCTGCATCGTCAATGACGCTCTTGATAGACCTGCTGGCTGGTGATTTAAAACATACAGCATATCACACCAAGTTAGAGAGGCTTTCGAGAAAGTAAAAGCTTCCCTCAAAGAAGGTCTCGTGTTGTTTCATCTACAAACCAACGCTCCACCATCTCTCAATGTTGATGTTTCCAGCAAAGCAGTTAGTGCGCTCTTAGGACAAGCTGTTCATAAACCCCAGCAGCAATTAGGTTTTATACCGTACAAACTTTCACCTGCCGAATCGCGTTATAGCATATCTGGATGCGAGTTGCTGGCAATCTCCAACGGAATACATCACTCTCGAAACCTTCTGGAAGACTAGCACTTTTCTTTCTATGCAGATCATAAACTCTTGGCCGGGGGTATTCAATGTGAAACCGAATAGGTATTGACCTCAGGAAGTACACTACCTAGATAATACTTTGAAACTCATCAGCGATATTTGACACAATCTAGGTGCCCGAAACACTGTCACTGACGCTGTCTGGCGCCCAAGCGTAGACTCAATCGATACACCGGATTAAACTAAAAAGACGAGATTGCAAGAAGGAGAGTAACAGTTATCCACCTGCACTACGGTTCAGAGTTCACTCCACATTCTACCGGTCCCACAGTGTAATCATCCTGGTACTACTGACTGCCGCGTTTCTACTGCTATATCGCGACCGCTAGAGCCGCCGCCCAGGCGAAAGCAAGTTTTCAATGCCCCACAAAATGTCACACCCAGGAATTCGTGTCACGGCACGACACATTGCTCAGCGCTTTTTGTTGCTGAATGTGAACAGAGTTTAGAGGTTGGACAAAAAGTTGCACTGGTTGACAGCGTTGTAAAAGAATTCGGCGTACGTTCATTGCCCTCGGATATTTCGCTGCGCCAGAGTCACGTTTTGACCATGTACTTGACCGTATTATTGGTCCATTGCCTGCATCCAGTTGCAATCCTTACAGACTCACTTGTGTGGATCGTTTTACCCGTTGGTTCGAAGCAATTCCTATTACAGATATTGCTGCCGCCACTGTTGAGCATGCCTGTGTTACATGCTGGGCCTCGAATTTCGGAGTGCCGTCCAAACTCACCACCAATCGTGGTTCACAATTTTAATCCAAATTATCTGAACATCTTACAGAACTCCTGGGCTGCACATATTCGTACTACAGCATATCATCCAATGGCAAATTGCATCGCTGAGCGCCCTCACAAAAATCTAAATGCCATTATGGCTCATAAATGCAGTACGGGTTGATCCAAAATACTCTTGCTCATTGTACTGGATCTCCGCGCAACTTTCCGGTCTCCTTGCCACTGTTCCGCAGTAGAACTAAATTTTGGGATCGTACTAAGTTTTCCAGAGCAACTTTTCGTTCCGAACCAGAACATCTCTTATGATCAAGTTACTTACTTGACTGAAATGAAGTCATGTATGTCACAACCTTGGTACACTGCCTTACCACCTATCGAGAAACCTCTGTTCCTCTTCATCTGTCCAACGGCACCCACTTGTTTATCCGTTGTGATCGGGTCCGGAAATCCTTACAACCACCATACGATGGCCCCTTTCTCGTTAACTCTCGGCGCGACAATCATTTCACCATACTGATTCCGAACGGAGTGGAAACCACGTTATTTGACCGTCTAAAATCAACCTACAGTGATTCTTCGGAATGCACAGCCCCACGTTTGCAATTTGATACCCGTAGCGACTTGGTAAAAACATTGTCCTCAAGGAACATCGTACCCACGAAAGCCGTACGTAGCACTACCACACGACCACTACTCACGACCCGTTCAAGCAGGCAGGTTAATTGGCCGGACTTCTGCACAGCTTTTTCCGTACAACCAAAACCAAATTTTCGCGAATTTTTAATGGCAGATTCTCAAAGGAGAGAACACTTGCAAATGCCCTCTTGGCCGGACACTTATAACGGACACATTTATGAGACATTTTGTCTATGTCTGCGATAATAACGGCGCTGACGTGTCTTATTTGATACCTCAACGGGGTTTAAGGTCTTGTGACTTTTTGCTACGCACTCCCCGCTGTAAAGGGGCCTCGACGAACTGCTGTGGTCACTCATTGTGTACTAGACACTGCTGGCAAGCCCGGCCCGTCTGACGGAGCTGGTGTCTGTACCATCCCGTCTCGAATTCCCCCACACAGGTGTATTATCCCGCCTAAGGTTTGGGGCCCTGACTGATCACGAACAAGGTTTAACCACGAAGCCATCAGGCCCTCCTACACGTGTTCGCAGAAGTAGAGGTTTGAAACGAGCCAGATACAGCATCAGTGCGCCCGGATTGGTAGACCCAAGGTAAGCGGTACACGGTCGTGCCGAGAGGATTTTGCCTCCGAGGCCTGGACAACTTTACACGACCAAGGAATTACAGGTCAAGCACTGAGCCCCACCTCAATCCCTCTCTCCGTCACAACCCGGAAGTCTCCATTTGTTCAAGCAATGATCCGCAGTTAAAAATTCTACAGTGCTTGTTGTGCGTTTATGTAGATTAAACTGCTGACCACGTGTTAAATGTACGTGTTTTTTTTGACGTCGTTATCTTTTGACTATTGGTAACTTTAGTGTCAACCAGTGTGCCAGTCTGGCGGAGCAACGTTTCAGACTGCCAAATGGTGCTTCTTAGGTAGTTCGGCCGCATCTAGGGAGTCCGAAGATGTCTCCCAGTCGGACATTCTCAGGTAAGGAGCCTAGGGCTTAAGCTTCCTCAGCCAGAGCACACGCTCAAATGAGGAGCTTTTGTTTGCGCGATCTTTTTGGAGGATCTTTTCCCTCTGCGAGTTTAGTCTGCGCGTGAACACCCGGCCTACACTTCTTCCGAACTGCGCGAAATGCAGTTAGGTCCTCTGGGTTCCTCGAAAGCGTATGCTCAGAGAATAACCAGGAACGATCGTCACGTGGATGACCTATTCTGCGCAGAAGAAGTGAGTGATTAGAAAAGGAGCACACGTTGCAAGCCACAGATAAATCGTCCGTTTTCTGAATTGGACAGTGTAATTTAGTTTTGTTCCATAGAGTCAAATTCTAGAGGGATTGACTCCAGGTAGTTCTTCAGACCAGTAATTCCGGCTCGAGTTGTAGATATTTTGCTGGTTACGATCAATAGTGGATGAGGTCATGGATGGGTAGAGAGTGGCCACTGTGTCCAGGTGGCGAGATGGTGTTCACTATGCCTTCCAGATTAACCTCCAGCAGGAAAGGGACCTGATCGGAACGATGCCACGTCTTGGGGTCGAGATGCTGTGTCAACGCTCTCTGTCATGTCAACATCGACGACAAAGTTGAAAATCTGCTTTCACAGTCCTGGGAAGACATTGATACCCAGTTCACCTTGGCAGTCGAAGGAGCTATCTGCAATAAGTGTTCGACGATTGTTGTGCTCTGTAGAAAGCCGTTGACCAAGTTCCCTGCCCTTATTTATTCCTTTTTCGGCAATCCTCTTTCTCTTTACGCTGGAAACCTTAATGGTGATTGGAAGTCAATTTATGAAGACTGACAAGACCATTCAAGGTAGGTGCACGACAAACCACCTCTTCCAAGAACGTTTGTCTTGATGTATCACTGAATCGTGACATGGTTTGCTTATGGAAACTTGTTCCAGTGTAGTTTTCCTCCCTTACTCCCCACTGATGAATCTTTGTTTATGTGTACCCTGGTTTCATTTGCGCTTGATTGCTCCACCATTACGCGAATGTTGCATTTAATTGTACTCACATGAACCCTTGGTCCCGAAACCTGTACATTTGGTGAATTCAATGTGTTCGCCTTCTGTTGCCTTCTGCTCTTTAGCTTATACTATTTTTTCGTATCGTAGTACCTTATTACTAAAAAACTTGTCAATACGACACTCTGCCCTTTCGGATTCGAATCGGCTACTCAACGTGCTCGGAATTTATGGACGCTAGTTGCCTACAGATGCGACTATTCTAGACCCAGCATATCGACAGACGTTGGGAGTAGACTAAATGCTGCTCGAATTACCACTAGACGTCTGAGATTGACATTGGGTGCACTGAAGGCACCCATGAATTTAAATGAGAAAAAAGTTGTACTCCTGCGATGTGTTCTGGGCCGACAGGAGCAGCGGCGTTGCCGGGGGTGTTGGATGAGGGAGAACGATGAATACGCCCAAGGAAGTAAGCCACAACTATATAACATTTACCGGAAGACTGAAATTCTCGGACAACCATGGATGCTGGGAGGTTTTGCCTGAGGAAATTCGGAGAGTCCCCCATTCTTCATTCGGCTGAGTTAGTTCGGTAAGCTGAGTATCCGACAACACCCATTTCACTGTCGCTGATGTGATCTGTAGGCCAGGTCTCTACAAAGGTAAAGATATGCTGTTGAGTGTCATGGAATAATCCTGATTTCCGGTATTTTGTCAGAGAAGCCCAAGTTATTCGTGTAATTACATTCAAAAGCTAATTCCCCGTTTTCTTTTGCGTAAAGAGAGAAAGCAGATTACGAGAAAGGGCTTGGGAAACCGGATTTGAGTTTGAGGGAGGGACGAGAGACGGTTTTGTGAATAGACTGGGCTCTTCTTCTTGCACTGGTCTGAGGGCTTTCATTTACACCTGCAGACGCGAAATAACCGCTTTGTGCACGTCGGCGATCTTATGGAGCGCCTGACTCGCAGTCTTGGCGATGTAAGTTGCGGTCTATGAGCTTGTCAACTACGATTTTCAGGAGGGTGTTTTGAGTTACCGTCCAAGGGAACTTGGACTCCTTCAACTGTTGAGGTTGATGCGTTGAAGAAGGCAAAGGGTGTGGCGTAGTGAGACCACCAACAGAACTAACTAATGGGGCAGACCAAGAAACTGTCTCTGGATTTGCGAGAGGTAGCCGCAACCTGCCACTTCCGTTCCGAATTCTTGGAATGAAAAATTCTATGCTCCGCCGTTTACTAAACTTTAGAACGGGTAAAACGGAAGACGAGCTCTGATAGGTTTTGGTGCCCGGAACACTGTCCCAAGTACTTGGAGGGTCGGTCGTTGTGCTATCTTCTGCAGAAGCAGGTTTCCCTGCTTGCCATGGTGCAGGAACCCGAGTAATTATTGCGGGAGCGGAAACTACGGCTCACATCTTTAAGTGGAGCCTCAGGCCCACCGCGATTTCGGCTTTGAGTCAGCTTGTCAGTCCTCTCCTTCCGTTGCAAAGGGCGATCGAGAGCCACGTTAATTAAGTTGATGTTGTTGGATTTCGAAGTCACTACTTTTTCCAGAAGTGTATCGAAGCTGAGCATGACAGATACGGTTATCGAAGGGCTAACTGGCTTCTTAGTTGACAATGTTCAGCCTTCTCACAAGCACGAATTTTTTGGTTTTCATGGAAGAATAATGTACCAGGATTGATTTGGATAGTCTAGTTGGAGAAGAGGTTGCGGGTAAATGGCCCCATGAAATAGCCCTCTCTCCCCTGAGTGATTTTCCTTTGATTTTTATCGCGGTTTCATTCACGTGTGTAATCGAGAGATCAACTGTCTTTTCGGTGATTACAACACTAGAAGGCAAGCGTAATCTACCTATACAAAGACAGCAACTCTAACTTCATGTCAGATAGATTTAGTTGGAACTCGTCGAAACTACTTTTTATGGAAGAAATAAAATTAGAGAGATTCATGAAAGCTCCGCATTTGTAATCGCAGGTTTTTGGCATCGAGTCACTTAACCTGATGTGCGCCTGACCAGCCAGAGGCTAAATACCACTTTAACTGTCGTTCGCCATATAGCTCAAGCTGATAAAGGGAGAAATAAAGAAGGCAGGCTGCTTGTGCCGGTTTTCACCGAGGCCAGCACAATTAGAGTGGCACCACTTCTGGCACAATCAGCACTGCATACCGCTTTGTGCATACATTTCGCACCATCAAATGTTTGTTGCCTTGCTGGACGTCTTATGAGTCTCAACCACGCTACATCTGACACAAGTCGCTGTCAGTGGGAACAAACAACACAAAATTGTTGTTAAAAGGCAGAACTAAGAGCACTACAAAACAGAATTAGTACAGTACCTAATGAGTGATTGCGCAAGTCAATAACGAATAATGGTAATCCTGTGTAACATTTGGCGCAAAAGGTACCAGCGGAGCAAAAAAGTGGATGGGCAATGACAGCAAGGAAATTGGAATCCATGTTTGTGTTACCTGCACAATTTTGGGGCCAATCGGAACAGGTTCCTATTTATGCCATTCGCTTGCCTTTATTCGTACCAGTTATTCGCACGTATGTTCAATAGGATTCGGGCGTAACAGGTAGTATGCCGGATAGCGTCCATTTAGACGTAATCTATGAATCCACTGTCACCGGCGTGACCACAAACAGGACCATCGCTGGTTTTAGAAGACCCCATGACTTGCATGATGGGAACTCTCGCTAGTCACACAAGCTTCGCTTTTTAAGAACGCAAGTCGTTTCCGCAGCGAGGAACGACTACTACGTAACATGTAGGGGGTGCCTGCCCGTCTACACCAATGGCAAGTCATTCAGACAACAGCCCAGTTCGACATCCGACAATACGTTCATCTCTGACTACACGTGGCGGCTGACAGGTGAACCCACAATGGTCCCGACAACCCAGTCTGCCCGAAGCGTTACTGGTTGTTTACTGCCCATCAGTGATGAAGCCCAGTGCACTGCAATCCTTAACGGATTCTCAGTTAGAGATAATTGCTACATAACCCGTAATCTTGGCCTTGGCCCCACTGGATTGCATCGATAAACTAAGTTCACTTGACAGCTAGTTACTTCGAATCTGTTACTCAACCCAAGCTCGGCAACAACCAGTGGATCCAGAAGTCCACTTTTAACCCGTAAGCACCGTCCAGCAGAAACACTCAAATGCGTTCAATGAATGACTGTAATGTTGTACAAAACAAAATCGGTTTCATCTTGTCTACCCATAACGGAGCCGATATTTCGACCCAAGCATTCAGTGCCCTACTGTGCACAGGTAACCGTCAAGCCTTGGCTGGAACGTCCTCGTAGAAAATGGCGTGATGGAACTGGCGAAATTCCCAACATGGGTGGTTCCTATTGTGGCGGTCGAGAAGGCACATGGAACTGTATGACTATCTGCGTATTATTCTGTAGATTCAGATGAAGCTCTGGGGACCCAGTAGTATCACCTGCCGCTGAGGGTACCGAAGAGTTGTTATCTAGACTAAAAAAGGACCTTGCCGATTCTACTGTCTTCCGTTTGGCTTGAAGAGAGCGCCAGCCATCTCCAACGGAGTGATGAATACGACGCTTACGCATACTCCCGCTGTGGTACCTACACAGATAGCATTATAGTCATGGGCCCCGATGTAAGAAATTCGAAGCGGAGGCTGGATCTAACTATTACTCGTTTGAGTGAACACGGCTTCCGATTTTGCGTCGACAAATGCAGCTTTGAAGTATCCAGCGCCAAGTGCATCGTATTCATGTGGAACGAAGATAGCTGACCACTTGACTCGACCAACGTAGACGTCGTTCAGAAGCTCCCGCCTTCGACGTACGTGCCAACTCTACGGTCGCCCCGTGACTGGCCAGTCATTATGATGTCCTCCTCCCGGGTCTTCATCGATTTTGAGCGTTAGTAAACCATCTGCACACTAAGGATATCACGTGGAGGTGGTCGAGTTGATGTCAACAATCATCTGACCGCACCTGGGCTCTGTTGACCTCAGACCTTCTGCTTAAACACTGCGAAATGACATTACCACTTGTCTTGGCTGCGGACGCATTCAATTGTGTAACAATTGCCGCGAAATCTCATACTACTCCAGATGGAAAGGGAAAGGCAATGGTGCATGCAGCAAGGTCGATTACATCACCTCATCAAAACTATAGACAGCTCAAAGATTGGACTCTGGCAGTGACCTTTCCAGTGCGGATGTTTTGCAAAATGTTGTACAGAAGAAAATTTTCATCGTTAACTGACAATAAACAGTTGCTCGCGGTGCTTAACTCACAGGAAAATCCTGCCTTACACTGCCAGCCGCCTGCGACAAAGCATTTTGTCTGCGGCTTTTTGACACAATATTGTTCCAGTTTTGACCAAGCCAGCGCCTTGTCGAGGCTCATCGGATCACCCGTACCAAAAGACGAAGATAAAACGGTAGTAGCGATCAACACATCATCCTCAGTAAGGCTGTTCCAGCACTTCTAATGAGAACAAATGTGATCAAGGAGGCGACCAACCTAGATCCCATTTTGGGGCAAGTTACGATGTTCCCCCCAGCAACCTGGTTCGGCGCGGACGCCAACGGTGATTTACGAGTTCATCTCATTATGGAGCAGCCTTCGTGAACGTGGATGAAGGTGACATGTTTGCTGACAGAGTAGCAGCCATGGAAGCTCTCTGACGATAGATGCTCAAGCAATTCCACTGTGGGCATCCGGGAATTTGTAGTTAATCAGGCCGTTATATACAGCTCTGATATGAACACAACGGACAACGTGAAGATAAAAAGGGCCGAGTTCGTGAAGGTGCGCAGGTTTAGAGTTCCACCACTGTGAATGGTAGTACTTCCAGCGGATCCGATACGTTGTGCTGCTTCAAACGGATTCTGAGGCTGTAACGGAGGAGACAGATAAATCCAGGAATTAACTGAAGTCGCTAGTTCATTCTGCTAGCCTTCCGTTGCCAAAAATTGGCACACAGACGATATGAGGCAGAGAAGGGACTCAAGGCTTGTGACTTTCCGGAGTCATTCCCTATTCGATTCACGCGGTTTAAACGCCAGGTGCACACGTACACCTGGGATGGGTGAAAGGTGTAAAGAAACAGTGAGAATGAGGAAATACAAATTGGCGTGTAAAGGCTACACGTCTTAAAGATGACGAACCAAGCATACACGCTGGGTTGGCTTATTCCAACGGGTGGATCGTACGAGTTATTCGTACTCTCCCTAAAATATATAAATTTTGAATTCAACCGCAACTTATTGTCTGTCCTAGCGCGCGTACTGGATTTTGCCAATTGAGAACGACTATCCGGTTTTTGCAAAAGTAGCAGACTGGGATGCGTACTACGTTAGCACAAGCGGACTTTAGGTCAAGATTTCGTTGGACAGAGCATCGCAGCTTACGCTGACAGGTTACTTCACCAGGAGTCTAATCGACCATCTGACTCCGGAGCACAATTAATTCAGAGAAACCGACATGGGTGTAGGCCAAAAATCGCACAATTTAGACGGACCAACCTTCGCGGCCAATGGATGATCGTTCCCATAAGACCACCTAGGCCTCACAAACGGCTCAATTACCAACATTAATAAGTTTCGTTTATTTGTGATAATGACTTCTCAATGCCTCATTTGCTACAGAAAGCCAAGGGGTGAAAGGTACAGACAAATGTGGTGAAAATGAAGGGCAGTAGTCAGGCGCAAGCATGTGTTCAGGTATTGGAGTAACCTGGGGAAAACGCAAGGAAGATTATGGTACACGCTGGCAAGAAACATTGCCTTCCAAGCTTCAGATTGATATTGGTAAACGTGATGTCAGGAGCTTAGGATTATGTGCAAATGGGTGTCTGTTTTTGAAGTGACCGGGCATGTGCACACTGTGTTGAATTTCTGAAGGAACGACCTCCATGCCGTCCGCAAACTTGGCCCACAGATAACTACGGCGGAGTAAAATGTAGTCGATTACACGGACTACACGGCCGGATTGTAACCAGGATGATACCCTGAGGGCAAATAACGATAACTGGATTACTATAAGAAATAGTAAATTTAATGAACCTCCGAAAGTAACGCAACTGATAACCATACAGAAACCTAGGCATGAGTCGACAACGGGCCGACAAAGTTAGTGAACAGTAGCTATACAAAAACTTTAATTGTTCCTCCAGTTACGAACGTTAAGATTTTGTAGACGCCGTTGTCTTTCCATTCTTCTAAATCACCGCCTAAACTAATGATGTAAGACGGAAACAAAATTTGCTCAGTCTCCAAGTGGAACCATAGAGGTGTAACGAAGTCATCGACCATTAACATTCATCAACCAACACCCGGCCGCACACTTTCCAGAATTAAAACAAGAACAAACTATTAACCGTTTATCAGAGCAGTTAATCTGTATTACGCATGATAGGTACACTGGAAATGGTGATAAAACTGCACGAGGTGACATTTGTGACGAATGATTCCACCGTGTGTACCAGCTGCAGAACTGCATAACTGTTCCAGGAGGTGTCGCTCGGGTCACATAAAGTTTGTTACCTCAAGTATCGTCCGTGGGCACAAGACTGACTCCCCCGCAAAAGCCCCTGTCTGATAACGATAAATGATATGTGCTCGCCAGTCAAGAAAGGGCTAGGGAGGATAACACTAATAAGCCAACACCTGCGCACGTTGCCACTGGTGGGGACATAGACGTCGTGGAAGAAACGATTACAGAGGGTGTGTGTGTGGTAAACCCTCAGTTTAACAGCCTACCTTAGGCAAGCCGACAGTTTCCTCATTTTGACCTTCCGGTGGTTCTCAACCGAGCTAACCCTGTTGAAACAGCGACAGCTGAAACACCGCCGACCGTTTCAGTACACAGCATTCCGCCAATAAACAACAGTGTCATTATACGCGATCTGTTCCCGAATCCATCGACGTTAAGCCGCGGATGCGGCTGTGTCATGGCTCTGCATCGAAAATCACGTTGTATAACAATGACTGCTTGAACTCCCCGGTTCACTGTTTGGCGACCTCCGTGGTCACCCATAGAAGTGAAGGATTTTTTCACTAATCGTCACAGCATTTGTCGCACTCGGAAACCCACTACTGAAGGGAAAAAGCAACCCTTGGTTCATACAATTCCATCATGGAAATTTAACTGAATCAATCGCGGGTAACCCGAAATGTGATTCCCATTTTCTAGCTGTTATTGTCTACAAAAGTTTTCGCCCTATTGGTGCCATGTGCATCAAACATTGAATTTGATTACCGTTATTTGTCATCGAATAACACACATAACCAGCATGTACTGAGACATTTGGATTGCATTGTATGCGGCCGGCCGCATCGATGCTAGACGTAAACTGTGAGTTTCTGAGCATAAGGAATGTTGGAGGGCCCTGAATGCTGCTTCACGCTCTCTGGACCATTCGAACTTTCGCTTTTTCTCTTGTAAGGCATGTAGCGGGCTAGCGATGCATGCAAATCCCGATAGGAATCTTCAACAACACGAGGCGGTGCCCATGAAACTACGCACCTCCTCAGCGTTCTACGGCATAGGCCAGGTCACAATCTGCTCAATTTT
>LUCH01009867.1:0-11409 GCA_013368495.1 Paragonimus heterotremus | reverse complement strand
CCTTTTCTACGCATTCAGTTATGAAAGGATTCTGGGGACCGGGCACTTCCAGGGGTTGGGAACTTCCACCTGCTATTTGACGCTTGGCGGCATTCGGTGGAAGGTCCCATTTAGGAGACCACTGTGCTACTGCCTTCAGATCCTGCGTTAATGCGGCACGATTTGTAGACCCTGCCATCTTAACATCATCTGCGAATATGAAGCACGGTTTGCTAAGCCCACTTACTAAATCACTTATGAACAGCACGAAAAGGAGAGGACCCAAAACGAATCCCTCAGGGACGCCAGTATGGGCTGTGCCTACCTCAGAGAATCCACTTCCAACCTTTACATTAAAAACCCTGTTGCGTAAGAACTCCTCTACTCAGTCAATCACTAGTTTGGAGATACCAAACCACTTCATTCTGTGGATGAGGTAACGGCGATTTACTGAATGGAAGGCTCTGCTGAAATCCATGTGGTAAACCTCGACTTTCCGGCCTTCTGTGATGATTGTAAGTCATAACCGAACCCTGTATGCTATTGTTGTTTTACTGCATGAATAATTACATTGTTCAGATACTGAATACATTACAGTTCCGTTGGCTGACGTGCTGCGTTATTACTACTGCGCAGAAGCTAGCTCTGGGTTTGAGCTAAGTACATTTCCGCTTACTAATACGTATTCCACACTATCACACCTTCGTCCAACCGTCTTCTGACCTCATCCATGAAGCACAAGAGGTTGGATAGATATGATTTCCCTTCCTGAAAACCGTATTGTGCGATGCTAAGAAGGCTGTTTTCAACAAGATACGTCGAAACTTTGTCCCTAATTAGCGGTTTCAGGCATTTCCTAACTATACTTGTCAGACTCACTTTTCTGTAATTATTTTGTTTGTCTCCCGAGTCCCCCTTGTGAATAGCGACCACCGTGGCTACGCGCCACTCATCTGGAATTTTCCCTTCCTTTAGGGAAGTCGCAAAAAGGTTCCATAATGGGCGCTGAAGAACTCTCGCTAATGGCTTAACAATGCCCGGATGGATGTCATCAGCTTCTGCAGATTTTGAGGGTTTAAGAGAGCCCAGGGCCTTCCCAACTTCTTCCTCGGTGAGAAATATATTGTTCATTATGCTGTGAGTTCTGGACTCCATCACTGTTGGCAGAATCTTGCCCTCATCCCTCCTGTGAACCCCCTGGAAAAATGTGCTGAGGAGGCTGGCTGTTTCTGTCTCATCGGTGGCTGGTTTACCCTCCTTTGTCAATAGGGTTCCTACTTTTTGCCTGCAGGCTCCCTTGGCTTGAACGTACGAGTGAAAATGCTTCGGAGATGCTTTGCCTCGCGCGCAAGGCCTGCTTCAAAGCGGTATTTTGCCAGGCGCTGGGCCTTGCAGGCTGCATTTCTACTAGTTTTGTACTTTAGCCAGTTACGATGGCTTCCGTTTTTCCTGTATTCCCCCCAACATTTATTTCTGTTGTAAAACGCTCTATGCACCGTTTGTCCCCATCAGGGCGGACGGTTTCGATGTCTTCTTGGTACTAGGGTTGCAAACTGGTCCATAAGTTCTGTAGGCCCTTCTTTGATGACTTCCCACATATCTTTTAGAGAGGCGTTTCTCCCCTCAGGTGACCAGGACATGCCCCGTGCCACTTCCAAGAGCTGTGCGACATCCACTGGAACAAAATTGTAAACAATTTTTTTCAGGGGAGGCTTTTCAGTCGCGCGGACTTCGAAACTCAGAACACAATGGTTGCTCTTCTCAGGCGGAGTCTCACGTTCAAAGTTTACAATACCCTGTTCATGTCGAGTAACTATTAGGTCCAGCATGGATGGCGCATGCCCTTACCGGAACCGAAAAGGCACCTGAACATGTCGACTTAACGAATTGGAGTGCAACCAGTCCATGAATATTCATTCGGGAATACCCATCCTAGCTGTTTCATGGTCATAAGAGATTTTTGGGAGGTTGAAGTCTCCAACTGCCACGAAGTTCGCTGAATCACTAACGAGATTGTTTAAGATATTCAGTAGAAGCTTATCTTCGTCATTGTCAGCCAATGGTCTCTCATAGACGCTGCGAAAATGCAGTCTCCTGTTATCCTCCTTAATGTAGCAGGAAACTGTCTGTACGTTCGGGGTGCTTACTGAGAAGAGGGCCTCCCACTGCTTATACTGATTTCTCACCAGCAGCAAGACACCTCCACCCGCGCGCCCATCCATGTGGTCCTGTGTGTAAACAGAAAAGTCCCCCGGAAGGCAATTCTCCCAAGCTAATTCCGGTTTTAGCCATGTTTCAGCCACAGCTATGACATCAAAGCCCTAACTACGTTCCTTAAGCTCCCCCCATTTGTTGTTAATGCTGCAGGCATTTGTATACCAAAACTGGAGGTTCCTTCCATGCAGCATTTGCCCGGATATCTTCACCGTGTCAGTACTCCCCCCGGGTCCTCCGCCCGAGGGGACTGCCCGTTTTTTTGAGTAGCTCTTCTGTCCAACACCAGAACTTTAGGCTCCACTACTTCCTTAAGGTTTCCAACTTCCTCGACCACAGCAACCCTAACGCTTTCCTTTGGCTCCGTATCCCTTTCCTTCTGCACTGTCTTCGTCATTGGTCGGGTGACATCCTCAGCAGCAAACTCTCTGTGGCAGACTGCTTGACTCCCTTTTATGGGCTTACATGCAGGGATAACCCTTTTCGCGTGGGGTTTCGCTTTAGTTGTTACCAATTTCGCGGTTTTTTCCGACCTTGCTTTACTAACTGAAGCTTCCTGGCTTCCCCGTTTTCTGTTGGTTTTCTGTTCCGTCATACAGATGGTGCTTACTTTAGCGCCGAATGAGATTCTCTCATTTTTACTACTGCCAGCATCGAATCTACCGCTACATGTTACTTTCGTACTGGATGTAGTCATGGGTGAGATCTTTTTAGATCCAACGTCCCCGCCATTTTCCCGTAGCTCAACGCGTCTGTCGCACTGGATCAATGGAGACGCCAGTACGACCATATCCTTTACTTGGACCCACGGTCTACCTGAAACACTACAGGATGTTGTTTTCGGTGGTAACGCTGACTTACTGTCATACTCTGAGTCCATTTTATTGTCCGGGATGAGTTGATACGTACCTCGTGACAGTTCATGCACTCTGTCATCCTTGCTGAGTATATAGTCCTTTTGGGAGACATGCATAAACTCGATAAGTATTGGACGTGCCTGGTTTTGAGCTTCATTAGAATTGCTTTGTCTCCAGCTACCTACTCTATGTATGCGTTTGATACCGGTGGCTGTAGACGACTCTGTCATCCTGAGAATTTCCACAAACCCCCTTCTATCTAACTCTTTTCTGGTTTTTACCTCTCTGAATACTGGCTCTTCATTATTAAGGAACGGTATGTTACGGGATCTCCATATTACTTTTTCGCCTGCACAATGCAGTTTCATTGTGTCGTCCACAAGTCCATCGATCCTCAACTTGAGAGCTTCTACCTCTTCCCTCTGTTTTTCAGTTACCTTCTCAATCTTACACTCTCTCTGCTCGACAGGAACTTTTCGGGCGTTTTCTTTTTTATCAATGCCCAAATGGCTTCCAGAATCCTGTAGTAGTCGTGAGAAGACTTCCGCTACTGAACAGCAGTGACAGCAGACCCACATCAACTGTTTGTGCTGTCTATACAACCTTACTGCAAATTCGGTCAGTTTGGAGCACCGGCTGTGATACCACTTTTCACAGTTATCGCACTGGATACCCTCAGTAACCGGCTTACGACGTCTGTAGACCCCGCGATGAAAACCTAGGTCATCCACAGCAAGAACTTTTTAACCGATTCGGTTCAAAATGGAATACAATACAATACAGCGGTGCGACACTATATGAAAGCGAATTATATAATAATTCAAAAGTGCGTTATACAATAGTACAAAACTGGAATACAATACACCGACGAGATAAGCAACAAAAGTGTTAAGCAATAATGAAAACAGAATGCTACAATTAAAACCACGCAATCTAGGGAGACACATTAGTGCATTCTTAAATATGCCTAACATTTCTAAGAAAAAACCCACGTTAGATAAACAACCAAAATTCTAATTGGCGTGAGACAACCTGAACCAAAGTTGACTGGTGACCTTGTATTTTCGTATGTCCATCTGTGGAAACCAACGATCGCGTGGCTTCTCTCAAGATCCCGGCTGCAACCGTTTTCCCGCTTGTCCGTTCTGTACGTATACTTCCATGTACGCCTACTACAAGAGGTCTGATATGAACTCAGTACCACTTTCTTCAGTCGTGCAACTAACTGTACGTTGCGAATGCTCGCCATTGTCCTAAGATGTACACTACGGCAACATGGTTAACTTCCCCTGTATGGTATACCCCCCTTCGTGTAACATGGTTTCCTGTCTACCCCCATTCCGTCAACCCTGTGCATCTTGTCGACCAGTCATGTGTATCCGAAGTGCGCCTGACGTCTGGTTCACACAGAGGGAAATCTATTTCCGATCCTCAGCATCCACCGAGCCGAGAGTGATGGTGATGGGGGTCACAATCTTCATCCAACCATTAAATGAATAGTGTGAATTTCTCCGCATTTGTGGTTGCAGCCGGCTTCCGCCGTACGGACACCACCAACGTTTCATCGCAACCTACAGCTTCCATACTGGCATCGGGAACACCTGTGGATTTTTAAAAGATTCAATTGTTTCAGTGCTCTCAGATGCTGAAACGGTCAAAATTAACCCACTGCCGCGTGCTACGACGAGCGGACTACAATCAGGACCAATTCAACCAAGTTTATTTGTCCAGTATATGTTCCAATTAGTTCCTATTCCACTCAGTAGTCTATCACTAATGTTTACATCGTTTGCAATCATAAATCGCATAGACGCAGTTTTGTTCTTCATTTTAACTCTCGAACGGGGTATTCTTTTTCGTTCTAATCCTTCGGGACAATCATGAATTATATTCCGATTGTCAATTTCAACTTGCGCGATGTTAGTGGATATGGTCGTCGCTGTTCAGGCACACATCTGCTTGTCTGTTGTTCTCTCGGCTTTCAACGTTCCACATTGGTCCACATGGTTCACCGGAGGGCAACGATTGTGATATACCAGGTACATCGTTCGTTCGGGTTTTTCTATAGAGTTCTGTCATCCCGTGTGTTCCGGAGATTTCAGCGCATCCGATTAGTCCACATGGCCCATTTTGACACACAATGTCCTATGTTTTCCACTAAGAAACTTTTACTATCATGTTCCGTAATCCTACGCCGTTGTCTCAAAGACTCATTTATGTAACATGCAAGCCGGCTGTTTCTTCTCCGATTGTCCGTTACATGTACGGACCAACTGTGGGGCAACGTGAAGGCACCGGGTGCAATACCTTTCCGAACAAGGGGTTCCAATAAGTCCTGTAAAATGAAACGACAAGAACGAACATGAGCCAAAGGCCCAGTAAACCATGCACACGGCTTACAAAACGGAAACTAAAACAGCGTCAACAACGCAGTAGCACACCCTGTTACGTGGTTCAGATTAAGCCTGTGCTTGTTTGCTGGTTTCGGCCGCACGCTGCATTCACCATCCCACTCTTCAAGGCCGTTTAACCCGGACCTATTCGAGTGCTGTTTAGGGCATTGGAAGGTTCCACACGCTTTTCGCTTAGCGCGCTTCTCAGGGCCCCCGGGTGGGCTGTAGCTCATCTCGCGCTTCTTATCTTGCTGCTCTTGGTTACCACCGTTGGTCCCAGACTAGGTTAGAACTAACTACTTATCATATTTCCAAACATTACCGGAAATATATGTTTCGTTTTCAAACCCCACTGCGTTCTTTCGTTCGACGCTTGTTGGAATACGTTTCTGTTGCTCTTCAGTAAAGACTTTTTAAACTGTCAGTGGACGAGTGTCTATTGCACACCCATTTGTCCACTACAAACTGGTGAACCCGAATACTAATCATTTTTCCTTCAGCACTTTTGTTTGAGTTCATTACAAATTTGTGGACCCCAGTAAGGATTTTCTCCAGCGCTTTCCTTTCGGCCGCCATCATAAATTGGTGAAGCTTATTGGGGAGCATCTGTCGTCTGAACGTCTCACTCCTGCTTCACCATTACAAATAGGTGATCAAGTTCCAAACGTTTTCTTTTGGCCCATTTTTGCCTCCATTCCAAACGCAAATAGGTGAGTCCGTTCCTTTTTATTGGGTCCCTCAGCCTATCCTACGCTGAACAATTCGGTAACCCCCGATTTAATCGCGTTTATCATCTATTTTTAGTGTCATTACCGATTTTATTATACACGTCATTCATTATCACTGTTCCTAGGTTTACCCGCGTTCAAGTTTTTGTCGTCATACGTTTTTCACTCGGCAGCAGGTTATAAACACGGTTATGGATAGTACTGCAATATTAATATTCGCTGTCTATATTAATCCACCGCCTTATAATCCTCGTTCATCCGGTTGCCTTGTTTGCTAACTATGCGTCTAATGATGGACACATCTTCAGCGTGCGCGCTTGACCAGCCACAATCTCAGCGCCATCAGACAAAACTAAGCTTTCGCGCCCAAACATTTTCATAGGTTTTTGGTAGTTTTCAGTTGCATTCGTTTCACTCGTCATTTGTATCGTTGCATAGCTGCAAAGTTTCACCATATTCGAGGTCATTTCGTTTGCGTGCCGTCAACACTGCTTAGCTATACGGCTAATCAATACCTCTGTTGGTCTCCTCGCACACGTGCCTAACAACGTCAGTCAGCCCAAATTACTCCTGCATGGGACTCAGTAATCAACGCGGCCTTCCTGACCTATCTGCACCCCGATTCCCGTTGTCACAATGCAGTCGACTCACTGACTCAGTATCTGGCATAATTTTATATTCACCGGTGTGCAAATCCAGCAGCATTAGTTGTATTGGCCATCTCCCGGACATCTTTCTTACAGTCGTAAGCAGCACGGTACATACTTCGGTTTAAACGTTCTCTCGGCTCAAACCACTACGGCTTACCACAGCATCACTCTTCAGTATATCACTTCCACACGAGGCCAGATATCTCGACACCTATATCAGGTTTCTGGCATCGACAATTCATCAGACGTTACATCGCACCAACATTCAGGACGGACTCAGAGGCAATCTGTGTCGCTCATTCACACGAGTGCAGTTTTCTGCCACCGCACATCTCAGGCGGCATCGGAGCTTGCGACGTCGTAAGCACTGCCTGACGCTGGTACCGCGAGAGGAACACGACTAGCATCAGTGTGCACACTGCACGGTCACCCCGTTAGCTCATTGGCACACACTTACCTTCGAACTCCACCGCTCGCTGTGTTCGGTCATACGGGATTGTGTGCGCACGTTTGTGCACATCGTGGGTATCTTCAGGCCAACAGCATTTCCCACTGAACGGTTGCACGGATAACACTATCGACACCAAACCTGGGCCACTTGTTTCATCTCAATCCAACTGGTATCCATTCACATAACCTGTCTGAGGATATTCGCTAGTTTGGACATCGCGTGTCAGTCCTAGGCACTATCATTGATCTGTTTGTCGCCTTTTAACCTAGGCGCATTCATCGCATATAGTTTTCCGCACTAACCAGTTTTTAAACTTTTCTGTTGAGTTCCAAGACTTTTACTGTATATACCTGGAATTTAACTTACATCATTATGGTGTAAAAAATCCGCTTTAAAAAGTCCCAGAGAGAAATTGCAGAGCCTTCTGAAAACCAACGAACCGTTCATAATATGGCATACGTTCAACCTCCACCCTGGGCGAGTCACGTATTTCTTTCAGGCTGCCGAAATCACGGGAATATACCGGCATATCATTAATTCACGAACTCGTTCATTTAGTGGGAGCTTGAAGGATCCACCAATCAGAACTTAGGAAAAATATCTTCCGAATTTCACTCTCCGGGTGGTTTTAAGTGTTTCGGTGGTATTTGTGCGGGTTCGAGGCTGGAATTCCAAGTCATGCGGGTCGAATCGATTTGTATTCTTCGTTGCAAAACTAGCATCTGGCAATCTGCATGGATGGCATTGAAAACAATATATTACACCGCCCCTGAGGATTACATTTACCAAAACATGTTGCATCTTGTCAGATATATACATACATGGTCATGAACTGTGTGTGTATGCCAGAACACTGGTAGTTCTCAATGCTTGCTTAGACCATGTGTTATATCCTGTTGTACTCGGATAGGGTATATTTTTGTTAAGGTGGGTTCCGCTTTCTTTTCTTTCGCAGCAATCTCAGCGGGTATGCCTTAAAGCTTTGTTCTCGGACCGATGTTACTTATAATTTATATCAATGACTGCCCAAAAATTATCTCCAGTATTTCCTTGGTGTATGCGGATAAACTTAGCGTTCGGAAATTTCGTTTCACAAGTTGACCTCGACGCTTTCAAACAGTGGTGGCGGGAGCTGCGTCTCCCAATCAACGACGTATGCATTTGTCCACCGATAGAGAGTCCGAAAATGGTTAATTACACATACTGATGTCAAGGCCGTAACAGTGGTCAAACTGAACCTCGAGAAAGATGCAGTAATCTGGCTATCGTTCAAACTATATTTCTCCCACCATAATGAAAAGGCAACCAAAAAGGTCACCGCTGTATTGAGCGTGATAATCCTGACATTCCCCCGTATAAACAAGAAAGCCTTGCAAACCCTTTAATTCAATATGCTAACTCAGTGGTATCTACTGACTTTAAAAGGACATCCGTGTTTGGTTCAGGCTCATTCTTCATTTTTCGTTGACAGAAAGCAGGAGTCGCCGACTGTGTGAGATGTTCACTGAGCGTCTTGGCACCGGAGTAAGCAGGGTGTTAGCTATCTCCCTTCTTCCAGCGCCCCATCAAATGTGCATCTAAGAGCCGATTAAAGGCCACATCATCGGGTGCTAGCACCAATGCGCTGGTAGCGCATTCCAACTACTGACAGCCCGCAGTGACAGTCGAAATACAGCAGGATGTCGCCCTGATCGTTGCTTGAGAATCATGAATGGATGACCCCGGAATCGGTGCTCATTCCGAATGGGAAAGTCTGGTGTGAGCTCCTCGCCCATGTCACCTCGCAAAATGCGGCGTATCACAATAAGGTCACCTTGGAGCCACATGAAACCCTGAGGGCACATGTTCAGATACTCTAGCCGCCGGCTATAGGAGAGGCTCCTCATCTCAACAAACATGCGCGTGGCTGCCATCTGTACTCTTTCAAGATGAGATACCTTGCTTTGTGTACAAGAAAACACTGCGGATTGGCCGTACTCAAGTCTCGAACGAACATGAGATGAGAAGAGTAAGCAGAAGGTCCCCTTGAACACTTTAGCAAAGGATCGACGGATGACTGCAAGCACTCCCTTAGCTTTACCACAAGGTCGTGTTGTCTGAGCCTGCGTTTTGAGGATGTCAGACACCAACACCCCGAAGTCACGTTTTGCATTACACTGTGTTAACTAGTGACCTCCAACATGATATGCCTTGACATCCCCGATATCTCCATGGTGTGTGAAGGAGCATTTTTGTGGGTTCGGGGGCATACACCATTGAACGATCTATGTAAAAATAGTGTCCGAGTCCTGTTGCAATATTTCGCCGTCCTCGCCTGAAATGGCTGTCCTCCACACTTTGGTGGACAAATGATTATGCGACACTGTCTTAAGTCACACTGAAATCGAGAAATACCACATCCAGAATTTCGCCTTTCTCTCTTGCTTCCACCTCTCGCCCTCTGGCAAACAGGAAGTTTGTCAAGCAAGATTGCCTCCTCAGAATCCGTGCTGCCTCTTGCTGAGAGTCGAGAGTTGGTCTAGGTGTTCCTGGGGATGACGGACTATCAGCCGCTTCATTAATTTACCAACCACGCCAGTCAATGATACTGGTCAGCAGTTGACAGCTTCCGACCGTCCTTCTCCCTTGTACTTGGGGGCAACCACTATTCGTTTATACTCCATTGGCAGCTTTCCTTCGTTCAAGGACTGTTGATACAAGTCCATCGGTAGCACAGTCAATTTCACCTCCAGTTAACGCAGCAACGAAAGATGGGTGTTATACGGGCCGGGGGGCTTGTTGACACCGATCGACCTTAGCTCGCGTTCCACCTCATCAACGCCAAATAGCATGTCGATCAGGCAGGGTTTGAATGTCCTGGGACAAGGCGGATTGCACATTATCCTGGGAGGAAACCGAAGCGTAATGCCGAGTCATTAGTTGTGTTTTATCTCAGTCCACAACCATCTCGTTTCCGCGCTGATCTATCAGTGCCGGGACTTCCGCCTTAGTTCTGGTGCATCGACTGGTGTATGCCCTGGGCCTCTTGGGTGCTGTGGCCGATTCCGCTGCCAACCTTTCCTAGTATTTCTGACGCTTTCTCTGCCCCATTATGTCACATTCATTCAGTATCTTCCGGTACGCATTATAGGCACCGTGACCAGCCCGTTAGCTCATCCACTGCCGGTGTCTGCGCCTGAGGGTGGCGCGCAATTCGACATCGAAACACGGTGGCTCTGCGGACTGGGAACGATCGCGGGACGCCAGTGAGAGCTAACAGGCTATCTCTTATTTTGTATCAACGCACCTCAACCGTGTTCGTGCTGCCGTCCCAGTCTTATGCGCGCGCAGCCACCCTCATTTTTCCGGACGGAATTCTCTGGAGACACTGTTGAACCGGGGTAGATGTTGCCATATTTCACCTATTGCCCACCGTATGTCTAGAAGCACATGGTCACTCATCCTAATTGGGGGCGATATATCAACACAGTTGAAGCCGGACTCTTCACATGACTCTTCATATGATATTTCACAACCCACTGCTCCATCTGTCATGCAGTTCTTTAGCAGCTTAGATGTTATGTCTGACAGAATCAATTCCATTTATTTATTACTCATAAACGTAAGGTCATTGATGAGGAAGATGCCCATCTTTAGATCTTTTATCTTTCTGTCTAATCCCCAGATCATTCTCGTCACTGAGACGTGCTGCTCCCCTGATAATCCAGACACAAAGCTGAGCCTCATGGGATATAATATATTTCGTAAGGATCGTCTCACAGGACGGGGCGATGGATGCATCGTCTACCTAAAAGAGCCATTTTCCGCAGTTACACTTGACGAGCCTAGTCTTTATAAAATCGAGGACTCGTTGTGGTTAATGGTCTCTATAGGTCTTTGCGACCTACTCATTGGATGTATTTACCGACCGCCTAATGCTACTAATAGTGAATTAGCTGAACCCTTAAAAGTGATAAGCCATGTGTCAAACATACCCTGCAAATATAAACTAATAGGTGGTGACTTTAACATGCCTAATATCTCCTGGACCAAATTCACAGCTCCTGCAAAGCAGGCTGATTTTCTTTCGTGCATTCAACTAAATGGATGGGACCAACATGTCTCAGGGCTCACCATACACAGACATATTTCGGATCT
>LUCH01009865.1:2109-13704 GCA_013368495.1 Paragonimus heterotremus | reverse complement strand
ATGATGATGATGATGATGATGGTTTACAGTCAATGGCGAATTTGTATCCGAAAAATTGTTGACTCTCCTGTTCTGTGGAATCCTTTTTTTTTACTTCCTTTTCCTCGCTAAACATTCGTTCTTATTGCTTTGCAATTCTGTAGGCAATCGTCAGTACTAACGGCAGCACAAGCCACTGTACCCACGGGCACGGCTCAAAGCTTAAAATGATTACGAGTAAACGTGAGGAATTTGCGCGAATATGAGGTCAAACAGCCACAGTTCAGTGCTCCCTACATGACGAGCACCCCAAGGGTCGGGTTTATCAGCATTCACCCCGCTTAACCGAGCATTCACATTTCAAGCCAGCATTAACGTCTGTACGATGTGCATTACCCGAAAGGCTAAAAATAAAGCTCACTCTCGACTGTGAGTGGATTGAGTGCCTGGAACACGGACCGCATCGTCAAGAAGACAACGCTCGTTGTGAGTTATCCTTAAAACTGTGAGTTCACAGAGGTAAAAACGAGAAAAACGACCATGAACAAAAATACGGTCTGACTGGTCAGCAGGAGCGAAGTACACACCACCGAAGATTTTAAAAATGGGAAAAAGCGTTGTATTGCGCTTAAAACCTAAGTAACAAGGCGATAAATCTGTAACGTCTCTAACGTTGACACCACTAGGTCCAGGCAGTCAGTCTAAATCTGCACACGAACAGCTACGGCAAACGCGGCCCCAGACAACGGTCGTACGACTGGTGGTCAGTTTACCTGGATCAACCGTAGCACACTTACAGTAAAATGGTTATAGCAGGTAGGATGGTTACCGAAAAAATACCGAGGAAACGGACATGATTAGCCGTCATATTTAAGATCACCCTATGGGTAATCAAATGAATCAACATGAAAAAGGTTAACCGAACTGGCAAATGCTACCGCCGTTCTAAAAACTGCATCAAAGGGATGTATGGAGTTGGCACTTACAAGGAGTATAAGTATGTATAACCGGCCTTCCGTAATTATCGAACTGTGATCTGACCGAGGTCTGTGAGTTTGAAGTATTCAATGATAATAATGAGGCCGGCGCCGGAACTGGCGTGGGAAGTGCGCCCTGGGCATGGATCGCTTGCGAGAAGAAATTGTGATTGACCTGTGCGGTTCCACTGGTTAAAGACGTCGAAATGGTATTAGGTAAATTGAATGCAGTCGGGAGCAAACTGGAAGTATTACCCGGAAGTGGAGGAGGGGGAATTGATGGCGTCATCAAGACGCCGGAAACTGTCGGCAAGTTTAGGGTTAACTGACCCAAATGACCACCACCAGAGAGTCCAGCATGCAACGTCTGTGTGGCCAACGCCTGCTGCAGAGTGTTTGGGAGTGCATTAGCCATCTGCCGTAGGTTGGGTGTTGCTTGGCCCATTAGAGACGAATTGTTCCGTAAACTGAATCCCAGAGAGGCCGGCATAGTCGGAGTTGCCATCAACGGAGGTGCCCTGCTTGTGCTAGAGTTTACACTACCTGGAGCTGAAGATGAAATTGTATCGAAAGGACAATACCTGCTGACAAACCAGATGACTTTCCAGATGATTCGTCACTTCTAGATCGACTGGTTTGTTGTGTATCCCCGCCGGACGCTTTTTCGAATATACTAAGATTCTGCTTTGTACAGTGCGTGACAACTGGTTTTTGACCATGAATTTCAGTCTTTGGCATTTTATCCATCGCGACCCTCACCGATTGCTCAGAACCCAACACCATTGCACAAAACCTGAGTTTTACCTAATACATTACATGAGCTTACCCTTTTGATTGTCCATTCTGTCGGTTTTCATGGAACTTGATTTCTATAACATCGTTGATGCCCAATTTACTTGCCGCTTCCAATAAGTCTTGATCTGTTGTCCACTACATGAATAAGACAAACGCATCACAGACTTACCCAAGTCAGATTCCCAACGTAAGTGGCGATTCTACGTCCATTATGTAGCCCCATATTATTCAGGGAAGGCTTTGACAGCTACGAACAGTTACAATGTATTTCGCAAATTACCACGACGGATGGTGCGCTGATAGATCCCTCTGAAGTGGAAGGCGCGATGACATCGTCATACAGTTCGGTTAAATCGGAACACTCCTGCAGAGTTAACTGGAAGAAGCTGGCATACCTGTACAAAATCCTCATCAATGTTGTCGTAGAGATCAATCTCTGCACCTCCCTCTCCCGCCATTTTTCATCAAGGTCTGAATGGGCTCAGACGAACAAATCACGTTAATCTATGAAAGTGAACAAGCTTTGTGGCTGTAGTAAACCCTCCTGAGGAATTCCGAGCGGTGAAATCCCCTTCAGGAAATATTTCTCAGTAATGACTCAAGTAAACCAGTACGATTTTAATGGAGCAATTCGCCAATGGATTGATAACAGTTCAGTTCAGTTCAGTTCACAGGACGTGGCGGCTAGCAGCCTGGTAGTCCAGTTTCTTGCGCTGGTAGGCGACAGCTTCCCGCGCTTCGACAGTGATTCAGCGATTCAGAAATCAGTAAACGGATTCAAGGAAGAGGCCCGTGGTTCCCGGATCTAGTCAGTTTTTACATTCCGTTCCAAGCGGGCATTTGTCGATCTGGAAGGCAATCATTAAAAACAGGATGTTGCACCGCTCTTGGGATTATAGTAACTATCAAGAGCAGTAAGATTACTTACACGATGGGTTTTCAGGTAAATAAGAATCAAGCAATGTTTTAAAGCGATCCCCAAAAGTGCTGTTAACGACCTCAGAAGGAGACCTGTTCCAAAGGTTAATAACCGTGTAAGAAAAGAACTGTTGCCTAAAGAATGTCCGAGGACGAAGTTTGAAAGGCTTCCCATTATTTCCTCGCCGGCAGCCATTATTTGCTATCACAAACACCCGTTTAACGAAGCCTAGTCTGGAGAAGAATTGCGTGAGAATTAACCCACCGCAGAGTCGTCGAAATGCAGGTGAATACAGATGAAGAATTTCTAGTCGAGAATCGTACGCGATCTTTCCGAAACCCATAACTAGTATGGTAGACGCGCGCTGGACATGCTCAACAACTGTCTTTCTTCAGAACCGTATACACTACCTGATTAGCATACTAGAGTGTCAGTTTTACATCAACTCTGTAAAGTGTTTGAATCGCTCTTTTGCCTTGCCGGGGGACTGTACACTTAATCATCCTAAGAGCGCCAAATCCATTTTTGCTGTTATCTCGTTTTGACACTCGAAGGATAAGTTAGACGACAACCGGATGCTCAAATCTTTATTCAGAGCAACTTTTGTGATATAAACCTTGCCGGACACACTATGAGTCACGGAAACTGCGAGAATTTTCACGAAGCGACATGTGTGCGCACGTATTGCCATTTGGTCGGAGACTCCAATCGTACGACTAGCGCTTAATCGTCTGGATATCAGTGTTTAGTGCACTGGGGTCAGTGGCATTCCAGATTTTCAATCCAGTGACATATGGGAGGACGTTGTTGGAAGTATTTTCCGGAATTTCATTGATGTGTATCAGAAATACCAAAGGGCTTAACACTGACCTCTGAGGAACTCCCGCAGAAATGAAAGGGAGTGATGAAAGACATGATCCGGCTTTGACTCTAGAAGTTCTAATATCGAGAAAAGGGGCAATCCAGCGAGAACCTCTCCTTGAATACCGTAGGCTTCCGGTTTTATTTCAGGAGGCCATGTGGGACACGGTCAAAAGCATTGTAGAGGTCAAAGAAGACGGTAGTTGAGATGAGGCAGTTGTCTTTGACCTCCGTCAGACTATCCGTGAAAATAAGCATATTCGCCGTGAATGACTGGCTGCAAAAGATGCCATGGTGAGTGGAAGAAAAGGTGGGTTAATAAAAAATGCTTGAACATGGAACTGTTTAAAAAGTGCTTTATCATCTTGTACGAAATACTCGTAAGATTGGCTGACCGGCAACTGGCCGCAGTGTCGGTCACACAAGAGTAGATGCCAGAAATAGCTCGTGTTTATGCTGGTTCCGGTTAGGCTTCTCGTGGCAGTGGGCTTAAACTTTTTGTCGCGACACTGTATGTGACTATTTGTAGACAAGTTGCCATTGTTGTTGTGAACGAGTGGGACCACACTAGACCCTCATCCACTGGCAACTTAGGACGCCCTTCCTGAAAGGCAGCCAAGACATAGGCCCAGCAGTCACCGAACTAAAAATGCAGTAGTGTTCGGCAACGAACCGGATATTTCCGTAAATGGATAGAACTATGGTAATTAGACGGCTGTAGCCTTGACTGGAATCAACGGCAGCGACAAAGAATAGAGAAGTAGGACGCGAAGTGGGCCTCAGCGAATTCGTGGCACTCAAAAGCGCACCAAACGAAAAGTCTGTAGAACTTTCGAGTATGTTAAATAACACTGGATGGTGTACATGTGAAGGGACATTGGGGAATGGAGCATTATGTGAGTCGTCAGGAAAAGTGAAGGCATTTGCTGCATGCAATTAGCCGCATCACTGAGGAAGTTGACATGGAGTTCGTATCAGTCCTATGTTGTGCAGAACAGTCGTGCAGGAAAACAGTCTCAGTTAGGATCTATATAGGAGCTACACGGTTGCTGGTCTCCACACAAACCTTCCAAAAAATTGGAGACTGACTGTCGAACAATGAACTACAAATAACGGCTCAATTTTTCGGGTAGGTTAGGCCAGTTTGTAATGGACTACTGGTTGAACTGGCCTGCGTTGCAGACGAGATAAGCTAGAACTGACTCGAGTCGATTGTTGTCCAGTTCAACGAGACTAATCGACAGTTCACGAGGGTGGCGTGGAGCCGATTCGGGCAAATTGCAAACGAATAGAAGTCGTGATGCTTGCATCAATGATTGTCCAGGCGTAACCAGAGTGCAGAAGCCAAGGAAGAAACCGGACCGTAGAGTTCCCCACCGCAAGTCCTTGTCTTGTGAATCGCAGTTTGTATGTACCTGCACATTCCCGTGAATGACGCCATAAATCCATCAAGTCTGATGTGCTCAATAGATAATCTGGTGCATGACGGTTGATCGCTTGTCTTTTATGCTTTAATGCGTCACACAGATCTTCGAAAGGTTGACTAAACACCCCGCGTAATAAAGGCGGTTGCCGAGGTCGGCGTTACCGTTTACTTAATAATCTAAAAGGCCGAACGGCCTGGTTGGCTTCGTTCATTAACAGCAGAGTCCGTACTACGACCATGTCTGGTGAGAAATACGTACGACTTTAGATCGTTCTATTCTGCGCAGAGCCTCCAACAGGCTCCGTCCGAACGCACTTCTCCCGACACTGGTCCTGACCTAACCCTCGTCCGACAAAGTTTTCTTGAAAAACCCCATACTGCCGCACTATGGTCATGCTTGACAGTCGCGACACTTACTGATGCATTCAAATCTAAGTCTACCAAAACAAAACTAACGCTGCTTTCGTTGCCCTTGGATGAAACCGTTGAGGTTGACGGAGCGCATAATAGAGATGGTTTGATTTTTGGACCTGCGGCCCTCTTTTGATACGTAGGTGGGCAGCGAAATCAATTGAGAGAAATTGTGTTCATGGGAATTGGCCGAAAGGGGTTAAATTACCACCGTGAATGGTGCCCCCTAGTTCACTCATTACTTCATCAACACTTCACCGGATAAAAACAGTCTTATGCGATCAAAACTCTGCCTGACTGGATGACTTACCTTCCGTTACACCAAAACGTCAATTCATGCCCTTCCGTGAACTGTCTCTAAAGAAGATTCCTCCTTTGTATAATATATTAAACTCATGTACAACCGGAAACTCACTGGTGCGACAAGCGCGGGAAAATTCTGTTCACAGAATTATAACCTAGCCCTGGCAATGACTGGGAATCGCGTTCATTTGGCTGTCAGCAAGCTTCGATTTCCATTACCGTGGAGGTCTGTGGAGGTCTCCCTATCTCTTAACCACACAATGACTCTGAACCTCCTGGCTTCAACGAAACCGCCTGCCACGTGATGAATAACTACGTTTGATACATGCCGTTTGACTACATGCTAGCATTAACGAAGGGTACATCGAACAGGCAGTTGTGAATAATTCGCCTAATCAGTCTGTCAAGCGGTGGAATGTGCCCTCACCACATCAGTAAAACATCAGTTGCTGCAGGGATCAGACTTTAACTTCCCAGTTGTACACGCGTTGCTTGGGTTGAGAGGAAGTCGGGTTGAGCTCGCGGCAGATAATGAGAAGGGGTTCATGTAATCTGGTGTGGCAATTGTGTCGTTCGCCGGGATGGTGTTTCAAGGCCGAAACGAGTTGCAAACGTTCACTTAGGCGCGAAAAGAGATTTTTCAAATTTCTCATGAAATATTAAAATGCATATTGTGGGACAAATATACAGACTCAATCGAGTATAACGGTTGTGCTGCAATGAGAAAAATCAGCTGTATCTAAAAATGGCCCATATTTGCACTTTTGTTGAAAAAAGCGTCACCAGTTTTCTCGATAAGAGCATAATGTTGGCTTTCCTAATCGATGTTACGTTCTGAAAATGCTTCCATTGGAATTTTTGTGGTGAATTACATCTGTCTACTTCGCGGAAACGCTCGATTTTGCGCGGTTTTGGCGATATAATAGATTTCGTAACGTTCGACCACTTTGTGTTTACATTGCATTGTGCGCGAAATATCACAGTAATTCCTAATGAGAACTATGTCGCCACGGTTGGGGCTCAGTTACATATCAGAATTATACGTTCAGCCTGTTTCCCTGATAGTATTTCAGGTGGACAACGGTCCACGTTGTCACCTGGTTGTTTCTACTTACGGTGTGGTGTAAACATGCGTAACACGTCCCACCCTATCATTAATAACGTGCGCTTTGTTTCGTTCGTTGCTTATTGATCATGCCTTAATTTAGCTGATCATGTGTACACAAGTCAATGCTCACTTATCCGACGGAAAATGACCAACTTTGATGCTCGTTATTCTTCCGACGAAAACATTGATTCCCACTTCTACCGTTTCAGCTACAACTCTTCTATATTCGGGACATGGATGCTTATGATTCCAATAACTGTTGGTCTATGTTTCCGCCGGCTGCAGACTTCCCTAGCGACTGCCAATATGTTATCTCTGTTTTTTCCGGAAGTGAAGGATATCTTTACAACCAATCCTAAACGGTCCCAATGCAAGTTCACTTTGATTTCTTCAGTTTAGTTCATTTAAAACGTTGTTGATAGCTTAAGTCAACTGGACGGAGCAACTACCAGCGTGGATAGATCCGGCACACTTGGGCGTTGATAATGGCTTAAGTCAACTGGACGGAGCAACTACCAGCGTGAATATATGCGGCATACATAGGCGTTGACAATAGCTTAAGTCAACTGGACGTAGCAACTACCAGCGTGAATATATCTTCTAACCTGACTCATTCAGGCTATGAAGAACGTCTCAGAAAGAAGTATAGGTTCACATTAGTACCTGTTCCACCCGATTGACTTCAGTTGTGACCAGCGTCTGAATATGAAATATATGTCCACACCAATAGGTGCTCTTTATGAATCACTTTTACGATGAACAGCTTGCAGAACGAACACATCCGGGAGGCGCTAAAAAACCTGCATTTGAATCATTTGAGGTATATGGTAACAATCATATTCGATTCCGCTGATTGTCATACTGGTTGGGACACTTTCTTGCACAGCGACAGATACTAGGCATATAATCACGTTGGTAGTTGCTACGTCCAGTTGACTTAAGCCATTATCAACGCCTATGTATGCCGCGTATATTAGACATCAAATGAGACATCAGAGTGGACCAATTTACTGTGGGCTTCGGATGGTCTGAGAAGCCAGCCATATAAGGGAGTATCCTGTCTGCCATCTTCAGTCTGTACGATCCCTCCGGTTTTATCTTCCAGCAGTTGCTACGTGGAAGAATATAACAACAGCTCTGGCGCATCTGAAGCGGCATATGGCGCATCAGTAACGTTAACCGTTACGACGACAGTGACGGGCGTTCTGACGCGCTACTGTTTTTGAAAGCTCTAGTAGCGCCTCTTACACTCGTTTTCATTATTTGGTTCTAACTTGCCTTAGTCATACTTATCTCTTGTACGTTTCCGGCAGGACGTAGAAGCCTGTGAGCCCGTTTCAAACGGGAGACTTTTTCGACAGTTGCTCTCAATTTATATTACGTCCGCAATGTCAGAAGCGTTTGAACATACTCATAATACATAAGCTGTCGTATATCCCTCACGCGACCGATTCACAAATATGGGGGCAGGTAAGGTCGGACTATAATCTTGGAAATGGGACACCACGAGGAGTGGGGAATATATGGTATGTGCAGAATTAGCTGTGTGGTTTAGGGCTCCGTAGGGAACCGCCACATTTGCAGACCGGCCCATTTGCATTAACCGAAACCGTAGAATTTGATGAATTGGAAGAAATGCAATACGGCTGAACAATAGGTAAACTTGGCTCTCGCAGGTATTCGGTTTGACGGTCAGTCCAAATTGGAAACAGTCATTTTGTCCCGAGTTCTTGTTTACCAAATGTCCTTGAAATTATTAAAGTCGAACTGTAACGCATTGTACCTGCAGATCGTCAAGTTAAATAAAGAGTAGTGATGAGAACATCACACGCTCACATCAATGTTTGCTCCATCCGAATAACTTACGTTGTGAACAACGTCTAAATATGCAGCATGTGTTCACACTAGTGAATACCCCATCCGACCGGCTTATAGCGTGAAAAGAGAGCAAACACATGCAAGGAAAAATGAAATACGTTTAACTAAAACGCTCGTGAAATATGTTTTTCGTCCTATTTCATTTTGTTGAAGGACATATTGATAGGAATCTCTTTCTGCACTACGATAGATAGTTGAATTTCGGCAGGTAGTCCACGTACGTCTGTTTGGGTATAGTGTTTTGCGTGAATGCCACGCAACCTCGATTGAGTTATAAACATTGCAATAAAGTGAAAGGAATGGACTTCCGCAGATTCCCAGTGGGTGAGACATACTACCCATTTTTACGCCGTCCCTTATGCACCGAAGGTCGAAACAATCACACAGTAGTCATTTGCAACAGTTCTTCAGAACAACATCTCGTCGACCAATATCTTCGTGAAATCCCACAAAAAAGGAAAAAAGGAAAAATTTCATGTAGATAAGGAGAATGGAAATGTCTTCATACATGTTTAACCATCAAACACGTTAGTATTCTGTTTGCATTACAATGCCAGTATCTATGGGCGTAAATTTTCATTTCGTTGGTACATCTCAAACACAGCAAAATCCAGCACTCTAAAGTTGAGGGATCATGTATTCCACCACGAAAATAGCAGCGAACGCACTTATAAAAGTTGGAACAGCTGGCCGGCGCATACGACTTTTTTTTCGCGAAAATAGTGGGGCTTTTTTGTCACCAAACCAGCGCTTCAGGCACTTTTTCCATGTATTTCGATTTTCTCATTAATACTCCCTAATTGAATTTGATGAACTTCAGATACTTTGCCCGAAATTTCCATTTTAATATTTTCATGAATATTAAAAAACGAGGGCTTGCGCCGAAATGATTTTCACTCTGAAACGTCCTTCAAGTCAAATATTTGTGGAAGCCATAATTGCCTTACACCGTATGTTACATTGGTTCACAACGTAGAAATTGTCCACGTATCCATTGTGACAACCTCGGCAAAAGTGGTTATGAAAAATAAACATCCGCTCTCGATGGGATCACACTGAGTTCGGTGTTCTAATAAGACGTCCACGCAGTCTGCCGACGTCCGTGACACCATTTCAGAACAATCACCTGACTGCGTATCCGAAACTTGTTCAGTGGAACGGTGTGCGCGGGATACGTTTGTTCGAACCTTTAATTTCCCACACACATGGATTTGCACATAAAGCTGTAATCTGATATCGTATTGCCTCTGCTTTATGAAGATGCATGAAGATGTTTGGCGGTAACATATACTACCACACTCCCAAGATAATGAAACATATGTAATGCTTAAGTGTTCTTTGGTCTCTTCAGGCTTTCGAACAGATGGTGAGTAGCAAATTGTTATGACGTAAAATATGGCGCCTTCCGTTTTGTCTGTTCGCCACTTTGTCTACGGCCGATAAACGATTTTGTGAACTGTGATATGGTCTTCATTTACAAAAGACATTCCCATGCTTCATTATGTGTCATTAGTTTCAGGCGTGCAACTTTGTAACAATATAGCGTTATCAAAATTGGTCTATTTGCCCGTGCGTTTTCATTCAGAAAGGCTTCAGTGATAGTCCGTCCTTACAGGACCATGCAGTATTGTGTACCATTAGCAGACCACTCTGTCTGTCCTAGTGGTCAGTGTTAGATTCTCTACTGCAGCACACTCAGCAGACGTTGGAACTAAGCTTTTTGTTGTAGGGCTTACGGTACGTGCCTATGACTCTTCCATGTTATCCCAGCGATCGACATGGATAAAGTACCTACATGCATGTTGGCCTAAAAACTACCTGTAGGTTTACTTTGTGACAGTGAGTTTTCATCTGTGTGTGTTGTCAGAGGAGTGCACAAAGACGTACTGCTTTTCTTCAGACATGAAACTTACGTAGACAAGCAACAGACTTTTTTAAAGATGCTAGTTTATACCTTCCTTAGCCATACACCTAACTTCAGAGCGGGCACCGTAAGACCATATACTACGGAGAAACATTCATTTGCCGTTTGCTGGAAAATTACTGGGCTAATCGTCTCCTCCGAGCAAAATTGAATGCCTTCAAGTGCTCGATATCTGCCGTGTTTGGATAAGACAACTGAGGTGGAGCCACACACCCACGTGCAATTTTCATTCATAGCGATATGAGCAGCGCCAATCTGTTGCGCCACCAGCAGCGCAGATACATGTGGCGTTAAAATAACTATTTCAGTCTGCCTGTTTAAAAACTGGCAAACAAACCACTTCTTTTTTTGCGGTGACATACTCCCATATTTGGGCGAAGATTTACTTCGAATCAAGTATCGTGTCATCTGTGAAACTCATATGCGATCGTTTTGTCTGGCCGAGTACCAACGCCGATGTTCGTGTAAGGGCAAGAATCTATCTCGTCTGTCAGAGTTCTCAGGTGCCCTGTCATACTGCTTGCCCCACTGGCACATTAACCGCTACAGACGCTCGATTTTCACATATCCACATTGATATTTTTTGATCTCTTCCATCATTACATGATTTCACGTATATTTCGACATGCGTAGATCTTTTCATGAGATGGTCCGAAGCTAGTTCAATCGAGGATACCACAGCAACCACAGTGGTGCGCGTACTGGTAGAGAGACGGATATCAGTATCTGGAATGCTCGCATTTACACCATCTATCGAGGAAGACAGTTTCAGCATCATTCTCTACGCAGCCAACAAGCTACTTGACGCCGAGCACATCACAACCACTGCGTATCGTTCGCTTGTCAACGGCTTAGTCAAACAATCACATTTCGGAACGATTGCTCCGTTGGAGGCACATGAACATTCGACAACCTGGACGGAAAGCCTTCTAGTCGTTCTTCTCAATGTCCGTTCGTCCATCAAAGAGAACGTAGGCACGTCCCGCAGAACTTGTTTTTCGTACCACTTTGCGC
>LUCH01009863.1:4187-14525 GCA_013368495.1 Paragonimus heterotremus | reverse complement strand
CATGCTTAATAACATCGCACACGTCATTTATATACATGAGGAAGAACAGTGGTCCCAGAACGCTTTCCTGAACCACCCTACCAGTCACTGATTTTGGGTTCAGTAGTGCTCTCCGATTTTGACAGTTTGGGTTTGGCCTCCAAGATAGGACGAAATCCAGCTGTACAAGTGATGTTATTTTGGTTAACAGGCGCATGTGGGACACACGATCGAAGGCCTTTTGCATGTCAAGGAGTACGATAATAACTGCATTCTCCGCATCGGCAGATACCGATATATGGTTTAAAAATTCCAATTGACATGTCATGCAAGAGTGCTTACTGAGGAAACCGTGCTGTAAAGGGTTTATGAGGTTTTGTGACCTTAAGGATTCGACGATGGGCGCTTTTATTATTTTTTCAAACACTCTTGAGCAGATTGGTGTGTGGTTAATTGGACGATAGTTGCTAATTTCTTGTACAGAGACGGTTTCATCCACAGTTTTGCAGTAGAGGTGCAAAGACATGACGGCCAAGAAATTGGACTGGTTACAAATATCTCTGCCTGACTATCAACAATTCGCGATAAAACAATAAGGGCATCCGAGAAAACACTTCTTTGGATGGGGTTACATTGATGTACACCGTCCGTTTCCAATACAAACTACGAAATATCATTTCGGCTTGTGTACGAAAACTTAATTACCGCCAATAGTCAACAACAAGTCATCCTACTTCACGGCAATCAGGTATTCAATCCTTGGATTTTAAGCTGAAATTTACTTGTCTATCAAGACAGTATCTCAAGGGCTGTCAGCCATACAGAAATCCAAATTGAACACAGGGCATGGGAAAAAAATTCATGAAATGTTGAGCATGCTCTCCATATATTGAGGTTTCGCTTCCACTGGCTGTGATGCGATTCTCCAACGTTGCTTTATAGGTTGTTGTATACTGACAGAGATTGCCGGTGCACTCACACCGGTCACAGAAAACGTGTCCCAAGATTTTACCCACATTTTATCCGCGAAGGCGCCTGTTAGGAGTGACAATCGAAATTCGATTGATGTGGTAGCATAATGGTGGAATGCACAACCACACTTTGCTTAATTAGCACAGTCTTTGAAATTACCAGTCCACTCAAGTAGCCACCGCCTGATATCGTTAGTCCTAAAAAGAAATATGAACTCGAGTATTGTGGTACGGTAGTAGCCAGCGCGGGGACGTTACCCACCGAAAATACCCCATGAATAACATCCCCAATGAGATCACTCGCGTGATTATGGTGGAAGGTACTGTTGAAGTGTACTGCCATAAGTACATGATTCGAGTGGACCGAAATCAACCAATATGGGGCAAGTATTACCATAAGTTTGTTGCGGTTAATTTGGAAATACTGGGTTCACGATAGTCAATAAAATTAACGGATTGTTTCTGGATATTATGATAAGCAAGAACTGCATGTTGGAGAGCAGGAGAAAAGATTTCTTTCTGCTACACAGTAAATAAATGTGTTCGGTTCAAACGATGAAAACACGTTTGAAAGAAAGCGTAAACAGACAATAACATCGCTTTGTGAATCAATACTCTTGGCGGTAGCCGGTGTAGAGTTAGCACTCAGGAGATGAAGCACAGCTAACAACAACCACTTTAATTGCATTAGCCCAGGTAAAGCTCATCGAACGGTTGATTAGGTGATTAGGAATTCGGCGCGATAGCTATTGGACGGCAGCTCAGGTTCTGACAATACTTGGTCAGACTTAAAGCCCGTCGTCTACGCAGTGTATGTGTGTGTGACAAAAAACCATCTAATAAAAACGCTCGCATGAATCTCTGTTAACCTTGAACCAATGTGTTGTGATGGGTGGGACACGAAGAACACAAAAGCAGCACAAATTGTTTCCACCAACGTATTTACTTCCGAGTTCTCACATAACAAGCCGAAGCCATCAACAAAATCGAAATCATAAAGTTTGATAGCAAGAAAGAGACAGCGAGATCAACACAACCGCTGAACGCCAACAGTACGGGAAAAAGCACGATTCCCACGCTAGTCCCATAGTGACGTCCTCATCGACTATAGCCACATTCCTAATAGTCTCCGTTTTGTACCGAAAGGATCCGTGCGATTCGTTGCCCATTCGAGGTTTCACGTCTGTAGCGAAGGAAAGTACACAGAATAATCTAAGTCGGACAAGTGGGCCCGAGTGGACCTAGGGGGTCAGCGATTTCAGGGTTGCGTGTAGCACCCCAGATAATCGCGTGGTGAACAAACGGATTTTCGGTTTGGACTCCGGTTGTTTGAAGCGTTCTAGTTTACATTTGAGTGACAGGAGGTCGCCTAAGCGAAATCCAGTATCACATTATAAAATGTATCACTGCTGAAAACATAAACAGAATTAATTTTGATCAGAGTCGGTGTACATCTAGGTGAAATGAAAAACAATAGCTGAGGAATTCCCACCATTCAAAATCAGCCACTGAAGTTCGGTTATAAAAGAATAAGAGAATGCATAAATGCATAAAAACGGTTGATCAAGAAATGGTCTGTGTGAACAAAACATTCCGACTTACTTGTAGCAGCTCAGCATATTTGTCGGGGTCGTCACTAGCCATCAACTGACGAATTTGATCGTTGTAGTGTTCAGATATGACGGACTCAACTGCCACAGTGCAAGCCATGGCTGCTTTGGAACCAAGCAGAGCAGTCCCAACACCCAAAGCGAGCCCGGCAATATTCCAGAAAGGGAGCAATGCGGTCGGTCGAATTCGATGACGTGGAATAAGCTCTTCAAATGTCTTTAAATGAACCTCCTCTTGTTCTTGCATTTCCTAAGCAATAATGTCAAAATGTGACACCTTTACAGAAGCAATTTGTCAAAGATACACTAAAACAGGAACAACCAAATAAGTTCAATCCACAAAGCAAGGAAAGGGGTCATTTTGACTACTCTGCAGAAGAAAATATCGAACACAATGACAGAATCAGCCCAGGTTTCAGATTACGGAAGCATATTTGCTAACACATGTAAGTTAGCAAAACATCTCCTATGAACTATTCAGAGTGAGGCACAAAATAGCAAGTATAGGGTTCTACAACGCAATACGAGAGAGTAAAAATAGACAAAAACAAAAACGGAACGTTTTTGACCCAATCCAATATAAGAAACCCTAACATACATTGCAGGTCAATGTTTATCACTGTCAAACCAGTATTTGGAGTTACTTGCAAAGCGATAGCTCAGATGAGCTGTCTGAAACAAATCTAACCAGGAACAGGCTCTTTGAGGTCACTGTTCGATCAGTGTCAACTGAATGAACATGGATGCCCTAAATACAATTAAGATTACCTACCACTTGAGCCAACAACACAGAATGAAAAAGTAAAACCTTATCCTGCATAATGGAATTTGGCGGTCCTCGCTAACTATCAAGATAATGTAACCTCGTAAACGATCAACCACCTGAGCCGTCAACTGAGTGAGACTGAGCAATTGTGCTCCACAGACGCAAATGTATGATGTACTATACCTCACGGCGACAACCAGGCTGCTATGTATAAAAGTACAGACCCATTTTTGCCCAAGTGGGGTAGTATTCGAAGGGTACAACTATTTCGATCACTCTCGCCGCGCCAAAAATGCAGAAAACGCTTGACTAATAAGACCAGATTCATACTGTCGATTAATATCATAATGGAACACAAGGTTAAACGTGGAAAACCAATAAGTCGGGAAAATTCGAATTTTCTGTCCAAAATGGAGAACCCTTGATTTAAAATGAAAACAAAACGCAATCGAAATGATAATCATGTCGTTCTAGCGTCAAGTTACAGAAGCCAACTAACTAACTGATGACAAAGGTTGATCGCACGATATTTTTCACGTCATTGTTAACTACAAAAAACAGTCACTCGTGTATGGAACGCAATCTGTATCCGTTAGCCTAACATATGTGATAGAGTTATTCCAGTCGATGTCACGTGATGACACAGTTTGCACGTTTATAGCGTTCACCACAAGGACAGATACGGAGAGTTGGGATAAGTCAGAAGACGTAGACCGGGTATAAAAAGCATACGGCTCTTGCTCAAGAAGTGCCGCGCTCCTGACTAAAATCTGGTGAAGACCATTGCACTTAAGCTTGTGTGCACGCTATTGGTAGGTTTCTTGATGTGTTCTTGTATAATCTGCTCTTATAACTCCAAAACCGTCAGCCACAGATGTGGAAATATCTGCAACTACGAAGTACAGGAATTCATTTCACCATTCTGGTTCCAGAGATGCTCAATGCAAATAAGTTCAAGTAGTCGAACAACCGGTGGGCATGATCATCTTCAAGTATCTGATCGTTTTGATCGGTCAACATTGGAAACAAACGTTTTATTTGTAAACCTTTGTAGGTCCAGTCAGTGAAGGCGTGGTGTAAAACGCCAACTCAATCCAATCAGTTGACCAGAGAACACAGCATACACAGACCGAAATACCCCACTCTTTCAGTTCAGCAATATTCATGACACCATTGGCTCGTCCAATCTAGAATCTTCAATCAAGTGCTCTACCACTCGAATTTCACGATCGGAGTTGTGATTTATCGGTCCGTTATTTACATTACACTCGGTTTCTAAAGTGTTTGGTTCCCAGTGAATGGCAAACGGAGTTAAGTGGTAACCTGAATGGAAAAACGAAGGGTCACATGCGTGGTCCGATTAGTAATCATAAGCGAGTGAACGATCAACATTCGGCGATAATCATGCAAGCGAACGACAAACAGAATCAAACAACACCAACATCAGCAACTTGTAAGCAACCGGTAATTCGGTTTGTTGATAACGTTCCACTCCTGACATGGATGGTTTATATATCAAGTGTGAAACGCCACCGCAAACTTACCGGATGAGTTACAAGCTATTCTTAAATTGAGAATTAATAATCATTCTCAAGCATATTCCAACCAACCACAAACTGTTTTATTTTTGGGTGGGTGTTTATTCAGCGAGTACATGAAAGTAAAGGTGTTGCAAAATTGGACATGCATATCTGACCATCATTCTCTGAGGAATGTGAGCTCTACCCCATCCAACAGCGTAAAATAGTCTCAGATTTATATCGTCCGAAAGCGGTTTTAAATCAAGTCTGATATACGACTAACAATCAATGCTGACCATTGTTCGCCGACTATTTTGAGTAAAGATGGATTTCCCATTCGGCCTCTTTCGAAAAGAAGCACTGAACAGGAGTTTCGCTGTCATTAGAGCTCGTCAGTAGTGCATAACCTTACCACGGCCAGGATTAGAACTGTGACCACGCTTTCATGAGGTAACCGTGTTGACCACCACACCACTGACCTCACATTGAACACGACCGAATTATCATATGTGAACGCTCAACCACGTTCGCTTGTAAGTAATGACCAGGTTTCCCGATCGCCTCCAGAGGAGACACAGTAACTGTCCCCTTAACTCCTGTCGATGGCTCCTCGTGCTTTCTTTCCAAAGGGGCCGATTGGAAAGTCTATGGGAATGCGACAGCTGCGATCAATTGTGGGTGATGTTCAATCTACGTGGAAACCAAAAATCCCATATTACTCATTAGTAAAGATGGAGCATTGTATATTTCTACGCCGGTGTTTTCTCTCTCGCATGAGACGCTGAAGCAGGTATGGATCGGTTATGGACAAGCAAACTGAGACACACCTGAACCGAACAGGTGATTTTGTGATTACCGGTCGACCACGTTGTCAACGTGAACCACATGACGCGATAAAATTATACAACTACTAGCTTTATTGGAGATATCCTTCTAACTAGCCTACCAACAGCAATTAACAAAATATGGACAAGAATTGCAGAAATACACTTCGCATTATCATATGTTATACCTTTAATTATTTCTGATGGAACATTTCTGCTTGGCTATATGGATGACAGGTTGGGTAGTGCGTAAATAATAGATCAGTCTTCGATCCACTTACTCCTTATCCATAAACATTTCCCTCTCCCCTCTCTAACTGTTCTAGCGAACTTTACATTGACAGTTCAAATTTGTTTCCAATATTTTTAACCAATCAGACATCGCCTACTAAATTCCTAATTTCTCATTAGTCGATCACTGAATATATCTTTTCGTGTTGAACTGATCAACACGGTAAACACCTTTTCCTAAACCATACTATCTCTGCCCACGAATTTTTCTTTTTCTCCCTCAGCCTTCAATTTCTTCACTTTCTTTCACGCGGCGATGATCAATTCAATGCAATCAATGCGCTAATCCGCTGTATTTTCAGCCCCGAAGTAAATGTGCAGTGATTATCTTTAACAAACAATAACCAATCTTAGAAATCAGTAAACCGAATTCTGTGTTCTGTCCAGTCGAGTGTTCACAGAACTACAGAAGACGAAAGCGACGGTCTATAAATGTCACATGTATACATACCACTCTCCGACTTGATAGGATTAGCAAACCGCATTATTTGCAATAATAATATTAATAGTAGTAAAGATAACAGTAGGATGCCGCATGAAGATGGGATAAGATAGCTGAAGAAGAGTGAAGTCAGTGTCTGATGGTTAACATAAGATATGTTAATGTCCATCTCAGATTCGTGTACTTAGTGTTGTAAACCCTTCTAAACGGTATGCTGCTTCGTCCTTGCTATCGTAATGCGCTTGGCGGAATTCGGATTCTCGTCCAGATAATAATTAACGCGAAAATCTCGATCAGGAAAAGTACTGCGACTGTTCCCGTATTCGCTCCCGAGACAAGCCAAAAGACGTGTGCAAAAAAAAGCAGCTCTGTTTTGCCCCCAAACGTGTGCGACCAAAGGCGACAAGTATAAAGTATTTAGATGATGCACAGTGGCCAAAAAGAAGGATAGTTACCGGAGAAGATAGTTAAGGTCACTAATGGGTATAGCGGACTAAAAAGTCAGATGGGTAAAAACTAGCCAAGGTCAACTCTCGGTCGCTCTGAGCAGGTCCGCTAACTAGGACAAAGTCAATCGTCTATCTTCTCAAGGACAAAGGCGGTTTTTGGACGTTAGGAAATGAACGCCCTAACAGTTAGATCAAACTTATCAAAAACATTTTGTTTCAATACCTTCTAAGGAACATGAAGTAGACATCAAAACTGGAAAGCTAACTAAAGCAAATCTGCGTGGTCACCTTGTGCATCATAATTCTGTATAGGGGTGATTCGACGTGTCTTTTCGAGTTTGCTCCAGCATTTCTATAAACGGATTTAGCCTCCTTGCGGCGAAACAGTCGTCACTGCACTGAAGTCCAACTGAAATAATAAGCCTACGTCCCGCTTTCGCAAAATTTCTCACTGAGCCCATTCGCTTTGCTTGTGCGACGTCCCAAGGTTTGTTCCACTAGCGTGTCTTCAAACGACTCCAAACTTCTGGAATATTTTAGAGATCCCTTTCGTGCTCATCCGCATCTGTCAGGAAGCCAAAATTCTTCAATCCGGTCGATTCATCTTCTCATGGCATGATAAGGACGCTTAATAAAAAGTCAGTCGAATCAGAAATTGATATTTGGTAGACTACACTCCTGGAGCACCGCCGAAACGGTTAGGAAGCTAAAGTGTTTAACGGGCGACGACGCACATTCAACCCTCAAGGAAACATATTTCAAACTGAGTAGCTGATGTTTGGCCGGCGCTTCAACTTGGTGGTAAAGCTGTCGTCTAGGACGGCCGTATAGTGATATCCCATCCATTTTACCAAACTTATGTACAGTAATTTCTCTTTACCGGCCGTTTGAGCAAAATTCGGCCTGGACCCCCTTATTAAGAAAGGATAGTTTTGTCAGTAATAACTGCTAACGACGGCATGCCGACAGTATACCATTGAAAGGTGGGATGGTGGTACAACTATGTAGTGGGGCGCATCCCGACCTTGTGGAATAAATTAGCTCGCGGTTAACCGGCAGCAATTCTTGGGTAGTGAGTAATGTCGACGGAGTCGTACTGCTGTTTCAAGTCACAAGAATACGTAAGAGCAGTATCCTGACTGTACTTTATTGGGGATTCCAGCCACCTTTCAGAAGCTAAACGTGGATTAACACAATAGAAAAAACTGAAATAATAGGTGCTTCCAGCATTGAACATTAACCAATGAAAAGAAGACAAATTTCGTAAGAAAGTATTAATGATAAGCCTGATACCATTCGCAACTTCAGGTCTTACTTCACAGCAATCGTCATCATCACAATCGGCAACAGCAGTGGTAGCATTGAAGCCATCCTCATCGACAAAAGTATACCGGTGGTTGGCACTGGTGTTTAACTGTGACACAACTACGGTAAGAACAAGTTCAACTTCAACGATAAAAGAATGGAAAAAATGGGGCTCGTATTTTGAGTCGTTTATGCCTAAACAAAAGCATCAAAGTGCCCACATCTTCTAAGCAAACAAGTGAGTTGTAAATAGGAGCGTAACTGTTTCCTTACGACGTTCACTGTCCCGCTTTAACAAGTGCACCTGATTCATTGACATCTGAAATAACGACACCGTGAACGATACTGAGTCCGACTAGACGTCGTATCCCGTACTGGTTTATTAAAACAGCAAGTGGGTCAGCCGGTCCCCAGGCCGGAGGATGAAAACAGCCAACCACCCGTAACTTATCAATGGTTGGTCTCACTGGCTTTCGCCGAGTTGTCGACTGGTCACTTTGAAATCCATACCAACAACCAGACTGCGGTTAGGAGGGGAAGAAAAATACACTATATCAATTACACACTGGCGAAATGCATTTAGTCAAAGTCAAATTCGATCATTCATGGTTTTCATAAGTCAATAACCTCAACGTAGCCTAGGAGCAACCGAGTGTTAATTGGTCTAATTGGAAAACAAGCCTTCAGATAGTAAACCATGTGCTTGTTGCTGTGAGGAATATTGATTCGCGTGGCGAGATGGATGGTGTGAAATCGTGAAAACCGCATTCAAGTCAACCTGGAGCACCTGTGTAGATTCCGATCATGTATTGGTATGTACCAAAATTGCTCTGCGACTTAGTGCGAGGCCACTACCTCGTTAAACACAAATTGACGTATCTAAACTAGCAGGAACAAATCACACCACGACTGCCTGAAGGTACTTGCTTCTAACTCAGGATCCTCATCTCCAGACAACACTGAAGCACACCGGGCACATATACGGCATGTGATGCATAAGTGTGGTACTGCCTCGCGTGATGCTAGCGCTCGTACATCTGACAACCGATGTTTCCCTATGATCACTCGGACTTCTTGAAGCTCGCCAGAATACTCCACTCAGCGGAGAGTACAATTTAGACCACAAGGCTACTCGCTTGGAACACGAGAAGTAATTAAGTGAGGATGATGAAACCAAGTGGACACAACGGGTCGTCGAAGTGTGACAAGTCGTTGATATAGAAACTCTCGAAAACTTTTCTGTTTCACCGGACAACGGGTAACAGGAAGCCAGTCGTGAACGGGATAATTTGTGAAGCTAATAGTAAGCCTGTTCACAACCTGCAACGTTGTTTAGGACGGTGAACTGAGCAGTTCCAGCAGTGGTTCAACTGGCCATCTGCGTAGTTGATTGTGTTTCCAGGTCCTCTCAGTGTTCATTGGTCTACTGAGTATATTCCGCTTACGGAGGCGAAATTTTCACTTGAGATCAAGTTCCTCAACCGTCACAGGACAACCGGTCAAGGATCACATCCATGTTGCCTTTTGTCTACAGATGGGGGCTCAGCTTTGGTCGAACATATGACGGTCCTGCTACGGAAACTCTCAATCGGCGAAGTCGTTCCAAACGGGTGAAGTGTGGCTACCATCATCCCCGTTTTCAAGAATGTATCACATGATTCGTGTGCAAATCACAAACGGATTAATCTGATTCCTATTGTGTCGCTGTTTACGGTCATTGTGCTTCGCAGACTAGGCAAAACGCGCATATTTATGAGAAGTAAGCTGGGCTTCACCTTGGCCTATGTTTGACTGACCACATGTTCATAACCCGCCAAATGGTTGGGTCTGGTAATTTATCTCAAAGGCAGAAAACTGCCGTCTTTTTGGACACCTGAGGACCTTTGATTCGGCTGACGGAGTCGCACTCTGGGAGCGTCTATCTAGGAAAGATAGACCAGGGAACTATGTCCACATATTGAAACCAATTTACTATCAAACCTGGGGTCGGGCCAGGGCTTATGGTAGCACAAAGTCGACTGCCAGCATCTCAAGTGGGGTGCGCAAGGTTGTCTGACCTCCACCTTTCTATTAAACTCTGCAGCAGACGAGATCCTACAGTGCGTCCTGCCAGATTGCGAATATGATGGTATGGAACTGCTACCAGGCATTCGACTTCAAGTCACAAAATAGACAAAGTTT
>LUCH01009860.1:2075-13510 GCA_013368495.1 Paragonimus heterotremus | reverse complement strand
GCTTCTTTTCGAAATGGGCCGACTGGAAAGTCTATGGGAATGCGACAGCTGCGATCAATTGTGGGTGATGTTCAATCTATATGTATTTGTATATATAGTTTCAGTTTTCCGGATAACCTGCCCTTGTAACGCCCGTCCTTTTGGTTTATAACACTACCAACAGATAAAAATGCCGTACTAGTGCAGTGTCAGAAAGGTGAACTCCAATACTCAGCGATATATCATCGCGGTAGTAAGATGGTCAAAGTGGATGAATAACGGATATTTCAGGAAATTGAGCGACTGATCACTCATTGAATTCGGGTCAACAGGCTAGTAACGACAGGAGGAAATTCACGAGAAATAACACCAACCAAACGCACGGAACCTGGCAGAAGTGCACATGATGTTTAAGTGGAAATTGCTTCCATGTGGAATAGGATTTTGGTTCATAAACGGAAGCACGCGAGTGGCGTGGGAATTTGCGAACTGAATAATAGGTAACTTGTTTTTATTGGGCTACTTTTCGCGACACAATAGGTCTCATTCCCTACTATAAATCCTGTAAGGACAGCCCAACCAAGTTCATCGTGGACACTGCTGACTTACTGTGTATACTCACATACCTCACACCACGTTATCGGAACACAAACAGGCGGCAGACAAAAAAAACATGCGTCTGACAAGCGAGATGAGTTCTACACACCGTCTGCTCGTTTTGGTTGATTCCGTGTGATGAATCGTGAGTGGTTGACAATTAAAGGGGGCTATGAAACACTGAATGTAGTTTAAATCGTTTGAAATCGACTGCAGTCGATGTGCAAAGCAGTTCTCAAATCAATATGATTCGACTACCTCCCAATTGGTTGTGATGCCATTGTTGGAAAAAAAGCGTCCAATAAACCGAGCTGCTTCTGTTCAATTAATACGACCATCCAACGATCGTGCACTTGGGATTATAAACTAAAATTCAAGTCCATAACTCAGCGAGGCTTCCATTTGGAAGTCATGTGTACCTTTATCCGTTTAGGTAGTTGTTTGTTGTCTCAAATTTTTGTTTGTCATGTTACTGCCGCTGGCCAACTTCCCTCATTTGTGGCCCGTTCAGTTTCTCTTGCTGCCCGCGATTCACGTGTTGTTCTTGATCATAACCCGTGGTTACATTGAGGTGTTCCATTGAATGTCGAAATAATCACGCTTCCAACTTGCTCATCTCCCATCTAAGCTCTAGTGATTAAATACCATGAAGATAACTGTGAAGGGACCTCGGAAGAGAGAGGTTTATGCCATTACCTCGATACCAATAAAAAAACCATTGGTCACATGGCCTCGATGGGGATGGCTGATAATGTAGCTGGTGTGTAACTGTTATATACAAGTTATCAGGACGTGAATGAGTCATTCGATCAACTGTAAACAGACAATGTTTAAAGGAAAAACAACAACATCAAAGGATGTAGGCGTTTAATTTAACTGCTAGAATCGCTATAAACCTTCAGGACAAAAACCGACAAGAAGCGGGCGCTCAAAACAGCATCACACTTGACTTACTAACAACCACATTCATGTAGATGTTCGGTTTACGGATCGAAGTGAAGAAGTATGGATTAACTGCAAAGAGATGTATGTTGCAATGTGTTAGCAATTATGTTCCCTCTGATCAGTTGTAAACGTAAAATGTGCTGATTATATATGACAGACATATAGAAGTAGGATATTGACGAACGTACGTTCACAAGTACTATGACATCAATAACACAGCAGTCCGATGGTGAATTAGTCGCTCGAAGTCCTACAGCATCAGTTGCTAGTCACCTCAAGACAACAGGCTACTAAGTTAGCCTGATTTGCTCACTAAGAATGTTGTTACGCAATGAGAATCCGATGCTAGTGGTCTTTAGCACAGCTACATGGCTCAAAACTCGCCAGCTGGTGTTGTGTGCACAAAAGTGATCGAAGCAACCCATTGATTGACCGTGGCATTGATGGGAATGTTTGGTATGTTTGTATGCTTGTCCATATCCTGTCTGTCTCCATGTGTTTGTCGTATGTAACCTCCACACCCTATGTTTGCGACTGATGAGAGTAAACGAAATAGCCCGTCTCTGTACATATCCTCTTTCTATTCTAGTGAAATTGTTAAAGAATCCCCAATGTTTCAAGTTTCCTGAATAGAAACTCCATGTCTTAGTCGTACAAGTACTGCATCGTTTGCTGTCATTGTGATTCAAGATAAAAGTGGGATCGACACTGGTTTTTGAGGGGTGCATCCCATCTGGCCTATTCCTAACGCAGTTTATCCTGTTGTTGTCTAATGAGAAATTATCAGAAAACAACATGGAACTCGTGATGTTAACAAGTTCGTACACCGATATTGCTTCTTTTTTCGGGAAGAAAAAACCCACCATCGCTTCGCTGAAGCTACCAACGGAGTATCATTGGTATGTCTTATCAAGTTTGAAACCTTTTCCAAAGAAACTCTTCGCAACACCAAGAACTCTTCGTCCTCCACTGATCTCACGACCAGCCAATTAGAGTGCATTTCCTGGCGATACTTTCGGGCGTGTGAACAATTCTCTGCTAACTCAGTTCGGACAGACACCTGAATGTACTCTTTCTTGGAATGATGCTCAAAATACCACTCAGAGGCGTTAAAAAGTTGAATACGCCAGGTAACTTTGAATATATATATACAAACGCTTAAGGGATCGGTCACTTACATCTTCTGAGGATACGGGCTGATTCCGTACAAAATTGGCAGATATTTCTAACCAATTTTTATCAAAACCTATTCGCCAACAATGTTATCTCAAACAGGAACACCATCAGGACATGAAAGAAGTGATAAATGTGGCACTTGATGTTCCTATAGCCGGATGGAAGCTGTGGTGTTGCCATCATCAGCATGGACAATTATAGGGCAAAGGTGAATAACATCCTGGAAGACAAACGAGAATTTAAGGAGGATAGAAACGACCGCTGAAATAACAGATAGTGAACAATTGCAAATACTTTTGTTGCACAGTCATATCTCTGAAAATCAATAGGAGCGTATGGAGCTCATTGGCAAAGAAATCACAGGAATGAAGGTGCACCAAAAATACACAACGATGGAGCATTTCTGCGACCGATTTTATATATGTATAATCCAGTTTATCATAAAGTTACTCGTTGGCTAGTTAACATTTTAGACCGCATTTGCAAAATATCGTCGCACCTAGCCTAAGGGATTTATTCGAACTAAAAGACACATTAGAATGCGTGTCGATGAGTTCACAGGTTATACATTCAATCGCCATTGAATCCCTTTTCACAAATGTTCCTGTTCGTGAGACAGTCGAATTGTTATATGATTTTATATGTAACCAAAACAGAAACCTCAGGGGGTCTCGATTTACTATGTGAAGAAGTCGTCGGGTTTAATTTTGGAGGACTTTGTTATAGACAGATAAGCGGAGCTCCTCTGGGTAGCCCATTGGACCCAATATTAGTTGATACCTTCTAAAGAATGATCGAACGATAAATGCCCGATAATATTGTCAAATCTGAACAGATGAGTCAAGATCATTTTCGTGCACAACGTATCTTTCGAGCACATTTCGCTGCAGCCCATCAAGAACTCACCGGGGCCTGCGGATTTACGAAGCATGGTTCAGCGGACCTTGTGAACCCAAAACAACAAAATCGATAACATTGTGGTTCGCGGCATCCAGTTCGAACTGGCCTGTTACAGTGACCAAAGCCAAAAAGTGTCTGCGCTTTACACTCACCACAAATAGCTTGCGCCGGACCACTTTTGGTTCCACTCACACACCACGTATCTAGTGTAAACCCGAAAGAATAGGACCAGGTGGGGTGTAGGCGGATAGTTTTGTGCCCATTCAGCTGACGCTAGTTAGTCAGTTGCTAGACTAGTATGGAATTATAATACTCATCTCTCGTGGGATGGAAATTAAAGACTCCAGTGACAAAGTTCGAACTGCTAAGAAACATTGGAAAGGCAACACCGGAAGTCGGATGAAGAAACGTATATTATTGAGCTGTAGAATAGGAGAACGAAAGAAACAAGAATTTAAAGTTGGACGTAAAAGTCAAGCGAAACTTCCATCATTTAACACACCAACAAAGCCGGGAAAAACAAAGGGTAGAAGACCAGAATGACTGAATTTCTGAAAAGGAGGGCGAGTGATCGAACAAAAACAGTGTTCACTGGTTGATGCAAGTAAAAAATACACACTATAGATATAACTTACATGTGCCTAACTTACTCGTCGTTTCCTCGCCGACGTAGATGGTCTAATGATTCGGGACCACCAGCATATTCGCATCCACCCTGTCGCCACACAACCATGTCACCACTATTTATGACACACAGTTCCTTCGCATACAGCGTGCTTGAATTTGCAGTCACGCAACTGTCGCTCTTAGAACTTTCGAACACCCATTGGGATCGTATTCCTCCGGATCGTCCGGTCCAAAGTTAAGTCCTTCCAAAACCTAAAATATATATCGCAACTTGGATAACATTCTGGACTCTCAGTTTCTGACCACCAAGATTTCGCCTGCCTGCTTTCTTTTGCCTGTAAAGCAGCTGCTTCGGAATCCACACTGTCCAGCAGAGCTTTGTTATATAGACGATCTGTATGGTGTGAACGTTCTGTGTCTACCCTCAGACCTGTTTTGTTCATCTTGCTTATGTTGTAAGAGGTTGCCATTGCACCAGAAGTCCAGCTCATGTGTCTTCAGATGTTGAAAAAATAGGCACTGTCCTTTAGACAGTGACTGTTATATATTTAAAAGATCGTCGATTATTTTTACGGTATACGTCCCGTTGTTTAGTGTCTTGAATGGTTCATTTTACTTTGTCACATCGAATCGCTTAAATCTAACGGAATACGCCGTGCTACTCTCAAGGACAGTCAACCCTTTCACTTTGTAGCAAACCAAAAGATCCCGATGATAGCCGATAATTTTTTCATGTATGTGTTGCACTTATGTTCATCTGTTAACTAGTAACGAGAAACGCAAATCCAAATTCATCACCAGTTTATTCAACTATACTGTACTTCGCACACACAGCAACATTTTATTTAGCCGTTTGATTGACCAATGCTGCTCGTGATCGTAGCATGAATGTCCATTTTAAATGAACGAGAGCATCTTCCTATTATTGTTGTTGAGCCCAGAGTAAAAAAGAATCAAATACCGTCCTCTTTTCTAATTAATTCGGAAATATACAACTCGTTGTTTTCATAATCCTGAGCTTCTGTTTGCTTACAAAATCTAAGAATAAACACACTTAGGGCAGGCTGTATAGTATTTCATCGCACTCTCAAATACTTTATGTAATTTGAGTACCATTTGTATTTTCCATTTGTATTTTTTCCATTTTCCATTTGTATTCACAGTTCAATTGTTTCAGCGCTTCCGTAATGCAGGAGACCTGTAAATGTCCTCATTGTTCTAAATCATATCAGTACTATTGAGTCCGCTATTCGTGGCATCCTTGTTTGGAGTGGTTTCGTGACTATAGTTCAACTTTGTGAGCTCACAACTCTGTTTAACACGCGTGAGGTTGAAGCTGCTGCATCACACAACAAGACTTGAGTTACTTGCTGTCGTGTTAATCAACCAAACGGCAACTCGTCCGGCTCTCAAATGAACATGCGCCCTCTTTCTAAAACAAGAACGTTCTACGTTTAATGCAGAAAGATGGTTTTGATGAACAGTTCATTTTCGTTATGAAAAAATCTAGCCAATTACGTAACAACTATGATCACTGTAGTTATCCCATGTGCCTCCGGAAATTTGAGGTGCTTGATTGTGTTTAAGGTAAGCACATCGTCTGAACAATTACGTTAGCCTTATGATAAATCAGTGAGAGGAATCGGGCTTGAACTCCACGGTTTGTTTTCATGTCAGTCAGCCAGGATTCCGTATGGTTTTGAGGAATATGCATGTGTAGGGACACATGTGACGTGCATAACAGTTTTACGTAGGCACAAGCGGATGCAAATTAGACATACCAAACAGTTTGTTACAAATCAAACAGTGCTCACCTTTGTTAATATGTTTTGCATTTGAATAAACGTTTCGACCAGCTCACTTTGAAGCACTCAACCTGAGTGCAGTGATTATCCCCGTCTGACTCAGAGTTCGTGTTATGACCAACGTGACCACAATAGTGACCGAACATTCACAGCTAAATCTTCAACAGCAATCATGTGTGACTAGAGATTAGTTAGCCCGATGATTTTGAAATTTGACCCCACTCTCTTCTACTCCGATCGACAGGTCCATGATCAACATTCTAGATTGAAACAACTAGCTCCATTAATAAACTCTGTTCAGATAAAAACTGAAGTCTGGTATTTCCTTCCCAGGTGAGCTAGCTGCAGTATTTGTATGGAAGTGAATGCACCAAGTAATTTGGCTCATTTATATAAAAGCAAATTGTGCTCGGTTCACGCAAGTCAGTCGGTGAAAATTCGGAAACTAGTTATGTGGACTACGACGGAGATAATCAAGTACGTTTACCTTAACACTGTGCGGGTTTTCAACAAAAAAGACAGGAAATTGATGCAACAACAAACTAGGTATTGCGAATAATACACCCAGAAAGCATGCTCTGAAGAAGTCCACATCTACCACAAGCTGACAGGGAGTAGGTCAATGGTAAAAGTGAACTACCCGTCTTCAATAGTTTGCAATGGTCGAACAGAAAAAGTAGTCTAAAAATCCTTCTCCCATTAGTATGCGTTTAGTCTGTACGATCTCAGAATCTACGGTAAAATGCAGCCTACAGGCCACTTCTCATTTTCGAATGCGCGTGACAAATTAATGTCGATGTGTTTCACGTACCGTTATTGAATCATCCAAATGAGGTGATATATAGAACAAAAATGGTGAAGATAAATTTGTAATGATTGTAACGTAATAAAGAATCTTACGCAGTTGTCGTCTGACAAAATGCATCACCGAGTCTTTCACAGTCTTGACATTATTATTGCACTGGTTCTGTTGCCACGATTTTGCTAGTGTTCAGCCATTACCTTTTGGCTTAGGCTATTAACATTTGTGATTACTACTACGTAGTTCAGGCTACTGCATCTGACATGGTGGTCAGTAAATATTTTATAGTGGATTTTGAACATTTAGTTTTGCAAGCAATCGAATATTACTTAATATGTTTAGAAGGTTAACGTTTTGTGCGTAAAGACACGACAGAAGAGAAGAAAACACCATACGTTCTCATTGTTATCGACAAGGGTGTGCATGGTTTACTAAAAAAATATCTGATTTCTTTGAAGCATGAACTGTTTGAACATGCTCAGACTGCCAACTCTGAAAGTGTAGAAGCTCAATTTTATAATGTAGAAAGATAACTAAGAGAAGTCGTGGTGACCAGCGATCGTGTGGCTTCTCTAAGGATCCCGGATGCAACCGTGTTTTCCTGCTTGTTTGTTCGGTACGCATGATTCTGTGCACGCCTGCAACAGGTGGCCTGACACGAACTTAGTGCGACTTCCTTCAGTCGTGCAACTAATTGCATGCAGAGAATGCTTTCCCTTTCCTTAACGACTCATCTATCATTCCATTCTTCAAGATCGTTCAACCCGGATCTTTCCGAGCGTTGTTTAATGCACTCGAAGATTCTACGCACTTTCCGCTTGGTACGCTTTTAAGTGCCGTCCAGTGAGCTGTGACCCATCTCGCGCCCACTTTCTTCTTCCTCTTGATTGTTGCTATTGGTCCTAAACTAGGCTAAAACTAACTACTTATCATATTCCCAAATATTGCTGGAAATATACGGTTTGTTTCCAAACCTCGCTGCTTCCTCTAGTTCGATACCTGTTGGGACTACGTTACGAGTGCTCTTCAGGAAAGGCATATTAAACTGTTAGTGGACGAGGGTTTGTTTCATACCCACTTGTCCACTACAATAGTTTCCATAGACGGGGTGTTAATCTGTTGGACCAGTTCGAACAATTGGTGAGCCCGAAATTTTCGAAATTTTTGCTACACTTGCTTAACTTCTTGGTGGGTCCGTTTTTCTGCATATTTGTTGTTTTTTCTGAAGTACGCGTGAAACGTTACCTCTCTCTGTTCGTGTAAACGATCAAGATATAATCGCGTTTATATCTTCTCAACTCGGTTTAATAATTAATTCTCGATAACTCATAACCCCGTTTTAGTAGTACCCAATGACTGAAATGTATAGTAAGTTTACCTTCGACGTACCCAAAATTCCAAACTCCCTGCGACCTGAGAGTCACTTTGCTAGTATCACCGCGCCGGTTCACATGTAAATGTAAATTTACTGCAAACCACTAACATCAAAGTTATTGTGTTTGCGTAGGTATCGCAGTTTTGCTCGTAGCTGTATGATGAATCCGCGCCATCTCCACTATTTTAGGCTACATTCACTAGAATAACAGTGTTTAGCTACTACCGTTGGGAACGCCACTCAACCAGTGCGACTTTTGGCTGAATTCTGAAGGCCGACTGGAATTTCCCTCGACATTCGTCCCATCTGGCGGCTACCGCGCGGTTGTGCTGAAGGTTTTCTCATGTCCAGCTCCTTAGCGCCCTTAATCGTTGCGTTGAAGTCCGCTTGTGAACAGTGAGTATATAAATAAATAAAGTTTGTCTGCAGATCCCCCGTCTTATCACTGTGATTCCGGATCCGCGTTTACATGAGGTTTGGGAAACCTTGAATGTACTAACCTCGGAACTAGCCTCATGATAAGCGTTACCTAAGGGCGTTGGCAGCTTCTTATTCTTTGCTAGTGCGCTAGTGGTTTCTCCGTTTTTGTAAATAAACCCTCTTCTTTGGTTCGCTTACTCGGGCGCAGAGATTTTTAACAACTGCATTTTGTTTGATCAGACAAGATTCCATCAGTTGTTAGCCAGACTTCCGAGTGAAGCCACCATGCAGCTCGGGATGTTATAGTAAACCAGCCGATGGAGCCTAAGTACGATACCCTGAAAAGTCGGTTATTGATCGAGTGACACCCTTCGGAAAGGCCCGACTGCAACTATTTCATGACTTGACGCTAGGCGGCAAGCACTCTTCAACATTACTAGCAGAGACGCAGCATCTCATGGGCAACTCACACATGGACGAATTCCTCTTCAGGAAACTGGCTCAGCAAACCGCCGTAAGCAACACAAGCAATCGTTTCAGTTGTTCGTTCACAAACTCTCGCTTAAACAGCGAATATAGCTGATCAAGTAGTGGAGCGTTTTCAATCACTGCTAGGTTGCTTGAGCGTACAGCATCCCGGTCACGTCAAGCTGGCGCGGCACGGAGCGAGTTGTGATCGTAGCCCTGAGACGGATATTAAAAAAGGGTGGCTTGACTGAAACAGAAGTGGGTAAAAAATCAAGATAATCAAAAATGTACATGTGGTCGCGTGTGACTGATACCAGCAGGCGCGCACGAGTTGAATTTGAATTGGTGATGGAGCTTGCTGCTGGGTTGCCAGCATCATCTTAGTTATCGTTTGTGTAAGTCATATGCATAGCTTACTGGGCCTTTGGTTCATGCCTGTTTCTTGTTGTATGCTTTTTCAGGACTGCTGTTGGAACCCCTATCACAGGAGACCGTTCTCCCTCGCTGTCTCCACATTAACCCAGAGTTGGTCCGTAGGTGTAACAGACGATGAGAGAAAAAACGTCCGTCTCACATTTTACAATACGAATGCGACCACCAAAAATGTCGTTTATCACAGTCGCTACATAGCTCTCCCCGAAGGGCTAATGCAGTGAACGAGTGGGTATGAGTTACAGTTACAGGGTGATACACATGAAGGTTAATGACATGGGGTGAAGAATGTCAAAGTGCAGAAGGGAGCCGGTAGGAAAAATCGCTGCTGCGCTGGAGTGATTCTTTTATTAAGATTATTCAGTCTTCGATGCGTTTCTTTTCTGTCGCAGCGGACTGTCCTACCCTGAAACTCTTGAAAGAAAACGGGGGTAGATTTGTTCAGTGGCATACAATAAGTATTTGGAGTTGCGTTTCCACGCACCATGTTCGGATAGTCTGGAAAGGAGGAAAATACTATGAAGCACCCGCACGACTGACAGAAATGAACAACCCACCTTGTCAAAGCATCCGGTCGACTAAATGATTTCACGGCCAAGTACTTCACGGGCTTTGCAACTTTGAGTGAATGCCTTTGGTTTGTTCTTCTTCTTGTACACCTGTCTAAAGTTGATAGACTCAAGAGAGAAGTCGGTTAGCATACGAATAGACCTGGTCCAGGACAACGCCGTTTGGGTTGCGGATTTGGTAGCGCATCGCATGATTGCGAAGACATGAAAGTCAAAACAATCTGCTTTTGTGATTTTTTTAACGAAAAAACATCATTCCCAAAAATACGAAACATTTACATACTCCGCAAAACTTACAGACATGCGGAGTTCCCTACTAGGAGGACTATACCTAGAGGTAAAGGGATCAGGGGTTGAGGTTGCGGAAATTGCAGAGGGTTCCGGGGACAGAAAGCTTTTTGCTGGCGCCGGGGGTTTCTGGCGAGTAACGTTACTTGTTGGCAAAATTGGGGTTGATGCTTCCTCCATAAATGTTGACTTCAGCCTGTCGACAGAGACTACCTCGTATTTGCCATTGCGGTTTTAGTCCACGGCGTACTAAGTCGTTTTCCGCAGGTACGAATTAACCAGATGCGAAATACAAAAGTCTGTTGAAAGAAGAGACCGAATATTTATTGCACGAAATATACGGATGGTCTCTTATTGCGCTAGAAATGGCGCCGACACGTAAGTTAGCTAGACAGGCTAGAGGCCGGCCGTCGACGAGCGACCAAACCGGATGTGTTGTGACACACGTGTGCGTTCGTGTTCGCGCCGTAGTCACATGACATGCAGACAAACAATCGAACGACGTGGTTCATGCGAACTTTCTTAATAGCCCAAGTACAATGTGCAAATATGATTTTCTGAACTATTTTGCACATCATACCGCAGGCACGCCAGTGAAATCTCCAGGTCGCTACACGGTTAATGATGAAGGTTTTCGTGTCTTCTTCGCGAGCACACGATAGGGACTGGTGTATGGGGGTTGCAGTGGTCGACGAAGGTCATCCGTACGGAGGAATACATATGTGCACGAAGAAAGTTTAGCGTGCACATGCACAGATGATGATTGCTCCCCAGGCTGCACTGAACGTAGCTTCCGCGTGTGGTGTGCCAAAAAGCTGTGTAACTGCCTCGATCGTGCGGTACTGAAGGTGGGAGCGAGACAAGTTTACCCGGTAACCTCAGTGTGCGACCAAAAACAAGTTCCGCTGCTGTGGCGTTTAAGTCCTCTTTAACTGTGTTCTGCAGTTTTAAAAGCGCTAGCGGGAGTGCCTCCTTTCAAGAGAGATTGGCATAAGCACTAAGAGCGGCTTTCAGACGACGACGAAAAAGTTCAACGATCCCATTTGCTGCTG
>LUCH01009855.1:0-13022 GCA_013368495.1 Paragonimus heterotremus | reverse complement strand
TATGTAGTATGCGTTCACACAGGTAACTCCCCTGTCCAGTTCACTTAACCTGTGATGAAAGTTGATAAGCAGAGATCATTACAACTTGTGCCCAACGGTCTAAATACATGTATATTCTGAATTCTGCCGATCTCTGCTTATCAAATTTCATCACAGGTTAAGTGAACTGGACAGGGGAGTTACCTGTGTGAACGCGTACTACATAATTAAGCGTTGATCATAGCTTGAGTGAACTGGATGGAGCAGTTACTAGCATGACTGCATGCGACATGCTTAGACGTTGATCATAGCTTGAGTGGACTGCAAGGAGCAGCTACTAGTGTTAACGCATACCACCTTCTTAGGCGTTGATCTTAGCTTAGGTGAACTGGATGGAGCAGCTACTAGCATGACTACATGCGACATACTTAGACGTTGATCATAGTTTAAGTGAACTGGACGGAGCAGTTACTCGCATGAATACATGTGACATGCTCAGACGTTGTTCATAGGTTAAGTGAACTGGACGAAGTAGTTGCTTATGTGAACGTATACTACTTGATAGATTGAGTGAACTGGACGGAGCAGTTACTAGCATGAACACATGTGATATGCCTGGACGTTGAACATGGCTTAAGTGAACTGGACGAAATAGTTGCTTATGTGAACGCATACTACTTGGTCAGGCATTGATCACAGCTTGAGCGAACTGGATGGGGCATTTACTAGCATGACTACATGCGACGTGCTTAGGCGTTGATCATAGCTTAAGTGAACTGGATGGAGCAGCTACTACTGGGAACGCATACCACCTACTTGGGCGTTGATCCTAGCTTAGGTGAATTTGACGGAGCAGCTATTAAGGTCAACTTATGCGACATAATTATCCGTTGATCAAGGCTTAAGTGAACTGGACGAAGTATTTGCTAATGTGAACGCATACTACTTGGTCAGGCATTGATCATTGCTTGAGTGAACTGGATGGAGCAGTTACTGGCATGACTACATGAGATATTCTTAGAGGTTGATCATAGTTTAAGTGAACTTGATGGAGTAGTTACTAATGTGACCGCATACTACTTGGTCAGGCGTTGACCATAGCTCGAGTGAACTGGACGGAGCAGCTACTAGCATGAATGCATGTGACATGCTTGAACGTTTACCAGAGGTTAAGCCAATTGGAAAAAACGATTCAAGCGTTTAACTCTGTCCATCCGAATCTGTCAGTCACAGTTGAGTACGAGGTTGAGAACAGTTTGCCCTTCTTGGACATCCTGGTTATGCGCCGTTGGAACGGTTCTATGGAACGTTCTGCGTACCATAAGCCAACATGGACGGGGAAATATATGAATTTTGTGGGTTTTGCTCCTGTTGCATACAAAAGAGCTTTAGTACGTACACTGTTTTACAGAGCATCGAGAATATGCTTCCAAGACAGATTACGAGCCGAGCAAACAGTGCTGTGCGAAACGCTTCTTGCTAACAATTTCCCCGAACGCTTCATTCATAAGTTGAGCAAATTTATTCCAGTGAAAAATACAACTTTAGACGTCCCCATAAAAGGTGTTTACACCAAACTCCTCATCAAAGGAGATAGTCTGTTGAACACCTTTGGTAAGATGATCAGCGCCGCGCTAAAACGGGTGTATGATGCAGCAACGTCTGTCCTACTCTCACAAGCCACTAGGTCACTTCCACCCCCGGTCAAAAAGCAAACCTCTATGTTTTTACCAATCATTGCATCTATCAGTTTTCCTGCAGTTGTGGAAAAACATACGTTGGTAGAACAGAAAGGATGCTTGAAACCAGGGCCAAGGAGCACGTCCCAAACCGGTTGAGAGTTGCAATATCTAACCCGCCAGTGAGTGACACTAGGCGGGGACGAAACGCCTCCTCATCTATTGCAAGGCCCTCATCGACTACAGGTTACAGTGTCAACACCGCATCTCTGTTTAAGATCTTGATGAGCGCTTACAACTCACAACTTTTCAAGTATATTGAAGCTTTGTTGACCAGCCCTCAACAGCTGGTCCTATGTGCACAAAAACAACTGAATTTCAAACTTTGTTTACCGTGGGTTTGACCATGAGTGCCAACCACGATCCAGCCTAGTTTGTACTTTTGACCGTTTCATTTAAGTTTTGTTTGGTTCTGTTTTCATGTTAGTCAGTCGTTTACGACGGACGATAGTGTGCGAAATGAATTCATATCTTAATTTGTGTCTTCTGACTATTCTATTTAAATTATATGAGATACTTCGACATTATTGCACGCACTGGTTAGTCCGATTCATGTCTTACGCTGGAATTGGTAGCTGCTCCGTCCGGTTGACTTAAACCATGATCAACGCCTAAGTATGTAGTATGCATCCACACTAGAAGCTGCCCCGTACAGTTGGCTTAAACCATGATCAACGCTTAAGTATGCAGTATGCGTTCACAATTTTCCTCACTCCCTCCAGTTGACATAAACTATGGTCAATGCCTAAGTATGTAGTATGCGTTCGCACTATTAGCTGCTCCTTCAAGTTCACTTAAGCTATGATCAACGCCTAAATATGCCGTACTTACCCACCTTAACAGTTGCTCTGTTCAGTTAACTTCAAATATGCCAATTTGTGCTCCATGCGTATACACCGATAACCGCTCCGTCCATTCGTCGTACCTTACGAGTTAAGCCCAACCGTTCCCTATGCTAAAGCACACAGGTGGACGAGTGAAGTCACTAGGGACAGAAACACGAGGATAGAATCTTGAATTATGTGTTTGATGCTTGTGGATAAATGTACATACTACCTCCATATTTTCCAAGCACAGAATGTATCCTTCGGTTTTCACATGTTATTGGTGTTCTCCCAGATGATTGAAACTGTGTATCGCATGAAGTCTCCATCATCGTGTCGTCCATCGCAAGTGATATCTGCAAGAAATTTGTGAACGCATTTACGAAGGGACTTACATTCTATAATTATATCAACAGGATAGTCGCTCCAGGTGATTTTTATTCGCACTTTCTTCGGCCCGTGTGAAAGCGTCACATTGTCGGCCGACCGGTCTGAGCCAACATCCGTTGTGGGTGGTGTGTGGACTCCATTAACACTGGGGAAGTGCGAATAACGGTTGAAGTAGATGGAACTGACAAAAATAAGGATTCGAAACGTGCACTAACCGAGCGACTGAGGTTAAAGCTGATTGTCACAGAATGGACACTCGTTTATGTCTGCAACTTGGATACATTTGGAATGAAAAATCAACTGATCGGCATCACAGCAATAAATGTCCATCTGCATCGGGTCGCCGCAAAATCCACACGGCAATCCTGATGTAGGCTTTTTCACCCACCTCGGTTGCATACCGCTTTCAGTTGAACCCATCGGGAAGTCATCTAAAGGTAAGCCGGTATTAGCAAGCTCCACTATCTTACTGGCGAAAGCAATGATGGCGTTCAAGCAATCCATCGCCGTGCGACTGTTGCAGCCGTGCAGTTTTTCGAGTACACGATTAAGCGCTTCATAGTGGCGGTTGAAATTGGCTGCCGCAAGCGGCCAAAGCTGCCGGCCTACCAACGGCCGAATTGGCGAGTTGCACTCTGCAAGCCACCGCTCATGAAAGTGGACCTCACATTTGTAAAGGAAAATGAACACTACAAAACACTTTGCCGTGGGGGTAGGGATGTTTATGAAACGCCGACAAATGTGAGTGCATGGAAGCCACACTGTGCTCTGAAAGTGCATTCACATGTGCCGTGTAAGTTATCGACGACGAGAGCGTCGCCATCTTGCTGCACGTGAAACTGAAATGTTCAAAGTGATCACTAGAGAAAGGCTTACCTTGCACTCAGCCATTGTTTCGATAGGAAATCGTGGAGTCCGTCCCTTCAGATGTTTTTGGACAAGATGATTTGCAAACATCGTCATTATGTGGAGAATGTTCTCCACACATCAGTCAACCTCCACAACCTCACCACTGTCGCACTCATAGGTCGTTTGTATTTCATACTCCCGTGGCAGTCACTCACTGTGGCTCCATATTTTTTGAGTGGCGACGGCTAAGAAGTCTCTTGGGGGCGTTCTCTTCTTCAACCGTCAGTTCGCGTTCCCCAGCCTACTGTTCGTTCGATTGCCGAAGTGGAAAAAATCGTCTTGAGCACGGATGGCCCACTTCGGCTTGATGTACAGCAATTACACAGCAAATAATTCAGAAAATTCTTATTCGTTCGGCCGATGGTGTACAGACCACGTTTAAACCTACGGCCAACATTGTAACAGTGCCACTTACTCTTCCTCATTTTCCGCCGTAGCCATTCGGTGAAAGAGAAAACGACTGCGAAAAGAGTTTGTCTTACAACAAATATAACAGACGAATTTTGCCCACTTACATGCTCACGTACGGCATCGCTCATATGAAAGTAGCACAGCAGGATATCGCAGCCGAACACCACATGGGCTGCCCCCATCTGCTCAGCCATCTTATCTATGAAAAATGTTTTCACCACAATCGGCTCCCCCATCATTTCCCGAAAAATTTCGAAAAGTTTGCGTAGTGAAGCATACTTTTCACTACGAAAGTACCCGTACATCACGGGTCGGCCGTGTCCCAAACCGTCTGTCACTGAACTGATATAACTTCGAACTTCGAAAGTATGAGGAAATATACAATAACATACTTGTGCCTGTTTGTCCTGTGAGTTGCATCCACATTCACAACACGTGGAAAACGTCGGAGTAGTTCAATCTGCATTCGCTGGGCGAAGCAGATATGCTCATATTGGTTGCCATCATTCCTCAGAGTGCGCACCACACCTATAGCCCTCATCACTGGCAGCATCTCATCAAGGTTCTCTAACATACAGTGATCAATCTTACGTAACAAACTCACTTGATATTACAGGCTTTAACTTGCGGCGGATGTTTCCAACGTCAGCGGTTTTGATAAACTTCCCGTAAGCATCCGCTATATACCGCCTAATTTTACCAGTTGGCGTACTGTACTGGAACAGACTCCTGCATCCGTTCAATTCACCGACGGTGAGTCCACGATTCGCAGGATGGGATTCATATAGCAGACGATTGAGAGGGTGGTTGTGCTCCAACTCAAAAAAGCTCACAACCAAACACGCATCTCGTCGGACCACACGAAATCCTGATCCGCAACATGCGTCGCGAGAACTGGCTAATTGAAGCTAACAACAGTTAACCTACTAGACACGTCGCACACACCTGTATACATTCCTTCGTCTTTTGTACTTCGTACAACGATAATAAATCTGCGCGGTTTTCAGGAAACCACGTCATCTTACCTTATCGTACTTCGGGGCCGTTTTCGACCGACGGCAAGTCCCACGAACATAAAAAACGCCCGCCTCGTCCATATAACTGTGAAGGCACTCGTGAAAGTGTGAGAAGGTGCGAAATTCGCGATTCTCAAACGTCGCCTTGAAAATAGCAATATAATCCATTTCCTACAAATAAAAAATAAACAACTGCAAGTGGAATAAAAAAATGGCAAAAATGCAAAAGTACATTAGAAATAACCCCAACATTCTTGTGAAAACATTCACCCACACAGTCGACCAAAAAACAGCAGCCATACCAGTTTCCGAAAATTAATTACGAGAAATTGGTTTTCAATTGATGGTCAGTTAAAACAAACAGATATGAGGCCATGACGCGGATTTCGACGATTTCAATTTCTGCATCAGCTACCAAACCATCAAAACGATTTATCTCAGGAAAATAATTTTCCCGAACACGACAGCCCGGAAACTCACGTTCTACGGCTAGCCTTCATGGCACTTGTGTCATTGATGACAGTACGAACCCAGTGTCACTCGTCTATGATCGTCCTTTGAGCCTTCCATCTGCTTTTTCCAGCCGTGAAGCAAAGCTGTTGTCGACGCTCAGGACTACGCCAAACTAGTGGCCAATTAGATATGGTCACTACAGTCGAGTGCTGCACGTCGCCAACAATCCTCGTCGTACGTTCCTGATGAACTCAGCGCTTGTGAGTTCGTTTTTCTGCGGACAGACTTTGTCAAGAAACCGCTGCAACAACCGTGTAGAGGACTGTTTCCTGTCATAAAACGGTCTGCAAAGCTTATGTAATCGACAACTTCCGCCAACACCTCATGGTCCCAAATGGCCGCCTTAAACCAGCTTCCACCAACTCACCCGCCAGTTTGACAACACAAGTACCATCCAAGCCGTCGTCATCTACTCCAACCTCCAACTTATTCCCAGCGTTGCCTTCCGCATCTGCTCCCGACAAGCTCCCTCCTCAAACTACAGCCTGTTCAGGGAGATGCGCCCACTTTCCTGCTCACTATCCTGAGTAGTTTACTTTTCCTATTACGTGTTTATTGTACAGCTAATAATTCATTGTGTGTATTTAATGGTTCTGTCGAACAACAACTAACAATTTTTAGGTGAAATTCCCTGACTCGTTTTACACAGACGATATCTGCACATAACCGTAAATATCTTCAGTCGCTGCAGGACATGCGTTACGGATTGTATTTGCCTTTTTCCCTGATTTTCAATCACCCCATCTTTCCTAAGTTTTAGGCCTATCGCGACGCGTAGCAACAGTTGTTGGACCCGAGGAGAAAACCTTGAACTTCGCAGCACTCAGCGCCTGTGCAGTGAAGAAGTCACACACGCTTGTCACTCACGATTTAGCGGTTCAGCGATCGAATAGGTTAAGTAAGTTCAATGGGTGATGGACGGAAGCAGAATGCCATGGCTTTTGAGGGGTCTTTTTACCAGGCGGTGATTCTCTCCACCAGAGAGACAGTTACACGTCGCAACTTTTCTTGGTTGTATCAGAAGGCTAAAATGGAGAGTTGTAGTGAGATTACCTCCGAAGTCACCAAAATCCTAAACTCCCTGCGACGTGAGAGTTGCCGCGCCAGTACCACCACGCTAGTTCACACTGCCTTGTGAATGTAAATCTACCACAAACCGCTAATGCCAAATGTGATGTGTTTGCGTAGGTATCGCAGTTTTACCCGTAGCTGTACAATGAATACGCGCCATCTCTACTACTGTAGGCTACATTCACTAGGATAACAATGTTTTAGCCACTACCGTTGGGAATGCCGCTCAACCAGCCTGACGCTTGTTTGAATTCAGAAGGTCCGGTGAAATTTCCATCGATATTCGTCCTCTCTGGCGGCTGCCGTGCGGTTGTGCCCAATGTTCTCTCGCGTCCACCTCCCCGGCGCCCTTAGATGTTACGTTGAAGTATGGTTATGAATGGTGAGTAAATCAAAAAGTAAAGTTTGTTTACAGATTCACCGACTCCCCACTGTCTTCGGATCCACGTTAATATGAGGTTGGAGAAACCTTGAATTTACAAACCTCGGAACTAGCTAAATGGTGGAGTAAATAGATTAACGGATAAGCAAATAAGCGCGCGCCTATTGTTATGAAACTCGCAACTCTAGCTATGTGAACGTATAATCAAGCCTGAGCTATTCAGCAGACGCACACGGAGTGTGTTAGGGCTCGAACTAAATGTTAGGATAGCGATCAAGTCGAAATTTGAAAGCAATCACCGTCGTGGCACTCACGGTATATTTTGACAGAAAGTTCCAGGCTTTGCAGACCCGAGCGCGGAAGAAACTCTACCTAAACTTAAGATTGCTGTACTGAGTTTTAGATTCAAAGAATATTTTGTGATTGATCTATTATCCGCAGAAGTGAGCAGGTATCTACACAGATGATTAGAGGTCCTCAGAATCGTAAAGGCCAGCATTGGTTCACCTCTGAGTCTGCCGTATACCAGAAAGACAGATTTAGCCTGTGAAGCCACTCAAGGTAGGATTTTGCACTCAACTTACGAAGTGCCCTCGTTGCGTACCTCTGAACAGTTTTCAAAATAGGTTTGTCCTTCCGTAAATCAGAAGACCAAACAACGGTCCCTTGCTTGAAATGAAGACGAATGAAGCCGTTGTAGAGGTTATTGAAACAAGACCGCACAAATTTTCTAACCGTACACATCAGAGGTGTTATTGCGCTATTAGCTTTCTTGGCGCTCGCATCAGTATTGAGAGAACTCGAGAGGTTGTGTATAAAAACAATGCCGAAATCCTTTTCTCTGTCCGTGACTTGGATCGGTACCCCGTGCTACATGAGCAGCCGCAGAAGAAGTCGTGTTACTTGCTGCAGAAGAAAGCTCGTGTTGAAAGGTGTTTAGATAGTGAATCGTGGAGTGAAACCTCAAGGACCTTGCACACACAGGATAGGAGGGCAATCGGGCGATTGTTGCAAGACGGATTGCGTTGCAGACTTCCATCTTTCGGGCATCGTTCCTATAGCAACTGACTATATAAACTGTATGCCTAGTGGGACAGCTAACTGTGCAGCCCCATGAACAAAGACTAAAGGGGATATAAAGTCTGGCCCGAGAGATGTGGTTTTAATCCCTTGAAGTTTAATTAGCACAGCGTTCACTGTGGTGTCTTCTGTGAAGGTTACTCCAGAAATGTTGACTTTTTTACCACGGAGCAGCACGGCAAACCGTTAGTAAACACAATGCTGTAGAGGTCAGCCAGAACTGCAGGAGCTTCACCGTGTGAGCTACTAAGCCCCTGCGTGCCAGCTAGCTGGGACACACAAGCTTTGACTTCACGGGTTGTTGAGAGAAATTTATACAAGCTTGTTGGATCGCTGACGGAGCGCTGGGTTGAACGTCGCTGGAAATCCGGTCGATCTTCCATGAATAGTTTGTTGCATTGGTTTGGAAGTCGCGCATAGAGATAATAATCATCTGAATCCTCTGACATTCAGATGTGAACACTTACTAGACGTTTGGCGTGGATGATTTTTAGCGTTCGGAATCACAATCGCTGTTGCAGTTTCCGGCGTGTTGTGGAGTAAAGCAATCTATGGCTTCACGAATGGCATAAATAAAACGGTCACACATTCCTTCAACAAACAATGATGAGTTAATCTCATCCCACAAGGCATTTGTTAATTATGCTTCGAGTGCATCCACCCTAACTATTTGAAAGTTTTTAAGGACGTTTGTTTTTGAAGAAAGTTCATCACTACAAATGAGGTGGAAATATATTGCAGCGTGACCTCTTAAGCCGAGTATTTCCTCCACTGTCAAACTTTCTATCATCAGTTCCTCGTTAGTGAAACTATAATCTACACCGGAAGCAGCATGGCCTTCGCGCCATCTTGCAGTATAAGTCATATGTTCCGTGAAGCAAGCAGATGCAAATATGGCTGGAAAACTTGCAGACTTTGCATCGACGGGGGGTTTCTACGGTTAAGGTCGAAAGTCAATTTGTGGTAGTTCAGTCACCCACAATTGGGATATGTGAGTATCCTAGGGAGGGGATCCAGTTGAATTCGGAGAGGATTGCCTTGTCGCGATCAGAAAAACGGCAGGGAGGCCTATATTTTACGCCAGCTAGCAATCTGTCGGAGTTGGATAGTGCAGCGGAGCACCAGACGGATTCAGGAGTGGTAGTGAGTCTTGGATGAGACATGGCGGTAGCCAGGATGGAGTTGAGGACATAAAGGTCAACACCGCCTCATCTACCCATTATCCTATCTTTCTGAGAGAGCAGCATGTCTGCTATGTCAAACTCAAGGTCGAGGTAATTTGGTGAGGGCCGTGATTAAGCAATTTCGACAATGAAGGAGTCATTCGCGAGGCAAAGCGCACGGATTTCGACAAGTTTGGTGATCAGACTTTGGGCGTTGGTATAAGCATATTTGGCAATATCTATTCTGTTGCTGCTATACGCAGTTTGTATAAAATTTGCTGGTTTCACGCTGGAGACTGAATAAATCGAAAAGTTAACATATTTGGATACTTCTGTCTGTTTGACTAGAATCTATTCTTGCTGGAGTCGGTAATGGACCGGATTTTTAAGAGACGCTGGGCACATCGGCGGGGTCATCGCCGTTTATGAGCGAGTCGGCTTGTATACGTTCCCATGAGACTGCAGGTCAACTGCAGGTCAACCAGCCTATCATGGTTGAGGTCCGTTGTAATGTTAAAAAATCGTACGCCAATTATCATGTATTTAGACAGCCATTGGGGATTGCGATTACTTTTCTTTCATTCTCCTTCCTCTCATTCTTCTTGCCCACATAGATTACTCGCTAATCAAAACGGGCTCGAAATCGAAAAACCGAATCTGAAATATCCGTCATTCCCGCTTCAAGTGGGACAGTCGCAGCTCTGGGTGCTGTTCCCTAGGATTCCGGTGCAAATATTCTGGACGCTCGATTGGCGACAGCCATTTCGTCCTGTACAGATTGAACTTGAATTTGAACTAAAGGAACAACAAAACAAGCAACTCGTGCCAGGTAATCTGCTCGCAACTTCTCGCGTTCGTTTTTGGAACGATCAGAATGGAAGGTTGTGGCTCCTAGGATTCGATTGCGCCGTGGCGAAAACGCTCCAGTATATATGCGACTGTCTCGGGGGCAGTCACGGTAGTTTTCAGAAGCCGTGGTAATAATCTAGTTGTAGTCAGGCTAGAGCGCACAATGCGCTTTTCTTACAGAATCACAGTTTCTAGCTTTAAGGCGGACGCAAGAAAGTTCCGTTGATAAATTTCGTGCGCGGTGTTGTCCCCACATACATCAGACACACTTCTGATAACTACGTTGCTGGAACGGTCAACGGCGACCGCACTTTTCGTCGCTTGATATCTTCGTTGTCGCTCGGTCCAAGTCATGTCAAGATAAATTGTGTCGCCGCTAAAGGAGTGCAGTTTAAAGGATGCTAGGAGAACTTCCTCGGTTTCCAAGGAACTTGTAAGGAAAACCCGTAACAACTTCGGTTTGTTTGCATACGGTGAGTCAGGCCTCCTTGCGAGACGGGTAGTGGAGATAGGACATCGTGGTTTGATTTGCATTTGAACACAGAGGACGAGCCAAAGTTCGCGGCCATTTCCATTGCGTTGCTGGAGAGAAGGATCAAGGCGTTCCGGAAGGTCCTGTACTATAACGGCGTCTGACCGGCCAGCAGAATGTTCAATTTTTTCTGTAGATATGAGAGTACCTATTGAACGTGATGATTCCTAGACACCGGCCACCACTTACGCATACGGTCTTTTTTGACCACTTGGCTTGCGTTCAGGCAGGGTTGTCACACCCTGAGTAGGTTGGTGCTCGCTGGCGCTGGCGGCGATATCATGAAGCATGCTGCTATTATATGCTGGCTCGCCAGCCTTGGCTATCGAAGTGTCGGTGGTGCCTGCTTGACCAGTAAACGGCTTCCCGGAGGCACGACAGCTATCACAGTTCAGTTCAACGTAGTCTAGATTGGCTGCACTACGAACGTGGTACGCCTCTGGAGGGACGTCAAGGCAAGAAATATGAAACCACGTATTACAGCCAAAGCGTTGTAGTGCAGTATCGTTTACGCGGACAAACTTGGTACACGAGCTGCAAGTGGATCGTTTGACCACTCGCAAACAAAGCTGAGCCGCTGCAACCAGGAAATAAGAAGCAAGCTATGTCTCAGCAACCTGAGTTGATTCCTCGATGGGATCACAGAGAGGTTGGACAGAGAAGAGAAAGTTGGGGTCCGCTACTTGGTCTTCAGGAAGGCATTCGATTCAGTGAATCACCGACTGCTCATCCTCAAACTATGGACCCTTGCTCTTTCGTCAAGACTGTTAGTATGTATACAGGACTTCTTGAGGAATCGCACCCTCCATGTAGACATTGCGGGGAAAGAAGTTGCATTATCCTTTAAGTTGACAAACTTTGTACACGAGCTGCAATTGGATCGTTTGACCATTTTATTACAAAGGCCAATCGCTCTAAGCAGGTCAACAGAAGCAAGCTATGATAGTTGCTAAATTATATGCTACATGACACTGATAGTTTTGTACGCAGTTGGTCTATGGTTATCTACTATAGTTTTTCGGAGAAAGAATATAGCAACGCTTACCTTGTAATACGTTTGCAATCGAGGGTCGACTGTCTCTAGCGGATACACTCAATAGCTGCAACGGACATGACACAATGGTGAGTTACCAGAATGCAAGGAGAATTCGCACACTGAATGCAACATACTCAAACCACATGATGTCAGAACAATGCAAGCTACGACGAGCATGTGTATTACGGCATGAATCACGAAGAAGATTTTGTACAACTATCGGATTAAATAGAAGGGCGCTTTCCTTACGTCAATGATGTCCTCTTCGAGTGTTCATCTTGTTTGGCGTGTCGTCATCTGCTAAAATAAGAAACAGGGATAAAATACATAGCGCCCATTTTAAAACCTTCGACACAGTTTCCGTCTCATCACGCTGCACCCCTCCGCAGGGGCACTGTCCTCGATGCTTTCATTCGTAAGTGCATCGGCTGGCCTACCTTCCAGTGCGATTTCCACCGTTTGTTCGACGATTGGAATATATCCACGAGGCCCAATTTAGTCTTGTGGATCTAAGCGGTTAGTGAAAGAGGTCGGTTTGGGTTGATTATAATGCACGGTAAACACATCTGACGAGGTAGATTGGAGGACTCGAAGCGAGCGCACAAATACCAATTTATAACGCCCCTGCCGCTGGCGATGAAACTTCGCCGACACACGGACACATGCTTTGGACGGTGTAACCACACACGACAGCCAACTGAATACATTGGGCCACTGATGTGTTGATCATACTGTTCGTTTTGGCGGTGATGAGCATCCTTCATATGGACTTGAGCAATGGTAAATGCTCTCCGTAAGTTTTATCGGAGGTTTCTTTCATGAACAGGCATTAACAGAGCTTCCAACGGTGTGAGAGAAGATAAAAGTTCAAATGGGGGGCTTGAGTATGCGGCCTCGGGGTGGTGGTCAGGCCTGTGTGCTGTTTCGACACGGAGGGCTGTGCTGACTGCGACCTCGGCCGTTGAAGGTTCAACCCTGTCAGGTTAGCCAAAGGGGAGCTGCCAAACAAAAATCAGATGCGTTCGTTGGGAGGTGTTCGTTGTGTATGGTGTCAGTCTGTTGCGTTTCGGTTCGGTTTGTTATTTTCTTTTTTGCCTGATCTGATTCTCTATATGTGATTGGTTTGTC
>LUCH01009848.1:0-11011 GCA_013368495.1 Paragonimus heterotremus | reverse complement strand
GGATACAATCGAGCAAGCATTGCTCTCCTTTGGAACTCAGTGCGATTCCCACCCCAGCTTGACAGCGAGATTTAGCTCCAGCGTCACCAGAAACCCTGAGAGAGAAGCGCTTGGATCGACAGTTATGTAGAGTTGAGATCAAATGGATAACGGCGCTAGAATTGTAGACCGGCGTCTCCGACACATAGCACACATGAAGCTCCAAATTTGAGAGAGTTCTTGCCAGAACAGCTTGATAACCGGCCCGTCGGAGAGTGCGGACATTAAGGGCGCCAATGTTTATTAGTTGTCATGGCGTCAGAAAACAATAATCGCCTGAAAGCACACGGAAAGCAGGAGACATGGGGATAAATAGTAGAAGGAAATTGTGTTGGATGAATAATTTCACTGCCGGGAGAACGATGACTTCTGATACTTCCCGGTCGTTTATGTCGCGGAAGGGGGTTGACTTGAGGGACCCCACCCCGAGTCTCTGACTCAAAAGTCTGACCTGCGAGACAACAGGATATAGGATTTTCTTCGGGGATCCTACCGGGATGCAATGACTCGAGGGTTTCACTCTCTTGGCAGTGAGGGACTTACCTAGCCCGAGGGCGCAGTGAATAATACATTGATGTCTCATTCTGAGCACTGCTGCATGCAGTGAATGTACCCAAAGCGACTTCGGGCTTTTGGGAGATTTGATGTTTTTCGACCGTATTGGACAATACGCCGGCGGTCACAGTCAACCGTTGGGTGATCGGAGTGCTCTTCGTTTGAGCGTAACTTTTCTAACCCCCTTCTTCCTGATACGGAAGACAGCAGTGCCGCAACTATGAAAATAGTACTGCTGTATGCCCATAGAATCGTGTCTCACTGTTCCCCTTTGGCCTGTCTGTCAAGGTTGCACCCGGAGGGACCGGAGTCTTAGTCAACATAGCCCGCCGGATAATAACAGTACACAAGCCCGACCTCCTCGTCGAGCTAGCAGCATAGGCCGATAGTGACCTGGACACCTAAGTCTCTCGTTTGCTTTCTAGTTGCGAGTTCGACTGTCCGTCCATGTACCTCCCTTATATATCTGGGGATCGACTTAGAACCATTAGCTAGGAGGACTTTCGAGAACATTCATTGGTAATTTCCACCTTAATGTCCATTTGAAGGTCTTCAGAATGTCTTCCTGGAGGGCGTCCGAGTCCGACGCATTTCCCACCAGTTTTGTCATCTGTATGCAGAAAACACGGGCTGACCAGGTTGTCGGTCAAGTCATTCATGTACACCAGGAAGAGCAGAGGGTCGAGGATTGACTCCTGAGGTACTCCACTCAACTGAGAACTCTCGTCTGACGGTACCCCCTTACTCCCACCCTGCACGACCTTTAAACTAAGAACGTCTGTACCCACCTACAGATTCTAGGCGAAATTCCAGCTCCTCGTAGCATCCAGCCCAAAAACCTGTGGATGACAGAAACGAAGGGCTTCCAGAAATCTAGGTAACACACCTCGACCATTTCCCCTTTATCTAGCCTCTCCATGACAGTGTCTAAGAACGTCAGCGGATTAGTGAAAAAGGATCTACCTTTTAGTAGGCCATGTTGAGGCGGTTTGAAGAATTTCCGCTCACAGAGAAATTGACAGATCCTACCTCGTAATATGCGTTCAGAGCTTTCGCTGACGACACTCTTCAGGCTTACTGGTTTTTAATTGCCGACCTGTGACCGACTACCATCTTCGAAGGTGGGAATTATAGTGGCTTGTTTCCAGTCCCCCACAACTACCCCTATTTCTAATGAAATTGAACAGTCGGGCAGAAGGTGACGCCGGCAATTTTGCCAGAAGCTTCAGGATAGCCCAGTGGATATGGTCGGGTCGTGCGGACTGTACTGTTAAGTTGGAATATTGCCTGCTCAACTTCGTGGGGCGCAAAATCCTGACCCACCAGGACCACGCCCAGGCTGGTAGAATGAGGCTCAGGTGCTTCATTGTATGAGCGATAAACACTTTGAGACGGTTCTATGAAGGCGTCTGTTATGTCGTTTTCAGTCGTCATATTCTCTGCGTTGTAAGAAAGTGGGGTCCAAACTTCTTTTCTTAGAGCGGACCTGGACAGAGCATAACCGTAAAACCTCTTGGAGTTCATCTTAACGTCACGTGCCAGGTTGAGCTCGTAGATGAGACGAGCATCCCTTGCCACCTTAATTGCTAGGTTTCGAGCTTTTTGTATACCATGAAGTTTTCAAACTTCTTCTGCTGGATATATGCCTTCCAGGCCACATACTTGCGTTGGAAGGCTCTCTTGACCCTGGGGCGAACTCATGGATTCTGACCCCCTCCGTTGACTTGTTACCGGGGGATGTTCCTATCTATAAGAGCCCGGAGGCTGTCAGCGTAGTTTGCCTAAAAACTATCGACGTCATATATAAAAACTGTTGGGTATGAGATCATTCTATCAGCTTCCACTATTACTCTTTTGTGGTCGATTCGTTGAAAAAGTTGCATTTTGTATGTTTGTTTTACCAATAGAGAACACTGGAACGAGAAGCGAATCCTCATGTGATAACTCTTTCCGAGTGCTGCTGCAGTCAACATGTTAGCGATGTCAGTGATGTGGCGAATTATGGTTAAGTCTAGCGTCGAGGCTATCTGACCTGGTCGGGATCTCGTGGCCACTCCAACATACTGTGTTAGTGTGAATTTGTTGACTAGTTTAAGTGATTTGTGGTCAAAACCTCCATCACTGACTGATTCCAACCGCCAATTGATTTAAAGAGGATTAAAACCTCCAAACAAGCAGACGATAGGCTGACTGGCAAACCGACTGGGGTGATTTCAGCAATGCTTCGTCTTCCTCTGGTTGTGTACCCTGACTTCGATACGCCCCGGAGACTATCAATGGGGGGTTGACATGCAGAAGGTTGACCGCGGTTTGAATGCTCACGCTGCTGCAGTTATAGTTCACGGGTGACCGCCTTATAGAGCTTTTGATCAACAATAGGCAACCGCCTCCAACGGCGTTGCAACGATCATTGCGATACCACTGGAACGCTGGCGCCCAACCTCTCAAACCTATTTCTTCTCTGAGCCATGTTTCTGTGAGCAAGCCAACATCTACGGAATGAGTCGCTGTCTGCAGCTCGTCTCTCCTATTGAGCAGGCTGCGTACATTCGCCAGCATGCATTTCATCTCAGGCGATCTGGTCTTCTGCCTACTCCGTAGATTGGTAACATCCAATTCCTCGGAGGAAATCTCCGAGGGATGGGTTCGTTTTTGGATCTGAGAATATGAACCGGATCGGTGTCAATCATCTTTATCACCGGTAGTTGGCTCTCCTAAACTGTTGCATCGTCGTCTTGTTCCCTTGGAGTTGTGATTTGCTTCATGGCCGAGACGCTAACTTTTCACTTCTGGTGCAGCCGACATCTCCACATAGGGTCAGATTTGTGATGTATGGCTATATCTCCTGGAACCATTATGCCTGACATTCTCCGAGCTGTCGTGTCAGATTTGATTAGTACCAGTCTCGAATGTTGCGATCGCGCGATTCGACTAGGAGCGATCTGGGACAGTTTGCTTGTGTATTAAGTACAATTCACTTGCCGAGTCTGTGCGCTCGGCATAATTTCGTCGCTACAGGTAGTCCAGCACTTCGCAGAACGCTTGTAATTAATTGTCTTTCGGAGGATCTCCTATGCTTAGTATCCTGTACGACCGGTTGGGGGACGTAGATAACTGTGTTCCTGTCTCTTTTCAAGGTGACCACATGGGAGACTTGTAACTGTCTAACTACATTAATATATTTTGTAGGGTGGCCGTGACGTTACGCGGATGTGTCTCGTGTTGCACTATCCTTGTGAGCACCGCATCGACGTCATTCGGACCTAAGTGCACGCGATCATTTAGAGGCGTCCTGCAATCTTCCATCATTTGCCCATTTGGCGTCAAAATTATTGGTTTCCGAAGTCTAGAGGCCTTGCTTGTAGTTAGCTTTTGTGACCCCCGAGCAGCCTTATTGTCCTTTTGGAGTTTTGCGGACACCAAGGTGTGGTTTACAGGGTATTTTACACATTTTCATATTTAGCTTCATTTTTATATAGGTTGCACCACTTTTCTTTGTACGAAGAGAAAACCACTTTTGGTGCGCACCTCTCCTACGCTTAGTGTTCTGTTCCACATAGATCGGGATTGTCTATAGTGAGCTATTCAGCGGCTGCATTTTGAACCGACTGTTGGCGTTTATACCCTCGTAGTGGGTCGGTCCCGTTGAGGTTTTTAGGGCGTATCAACGTTGACGTAAGTGGCATTGAGCGCACAGGTGGGCTACCTCCCGGAGTGGTGCGTACGGGGTGTTTGCAGTAGGGCGTTGGAGCGCACACACTATTCCTCGAGGTTCCGTGTTATTTAGTCACGGTTTTCGCACAGCAGAATTCCGAGTTCGGTTAGTGGTTTGGTTTGGGGGACGGGTATTGGAATTCGAGATGTGTGAAGCACCCACTAAGGATTCCGACCTGTCTGAAAGGCTAAGCGACTTTCTTCCTGTGGTCTTGCATTCTACACAGACCGAGCACAGGTCAGAATATTTGCCGTGCATTTTACATAGCTCTGTGCTTATGCATGCACATGATTGATGGCACCATCTATCGCGTTTTTCGCACTGAATCCCAGTCACCACCTTTTTGTCACGATGCTTGTTACAGCATGGATAAGAGACTTGGGGCATAATACCGACAAGATATTTGTCTGGCTTAGATAACTTAATTCATGACCAGTTAATGTAAACTAAATTGCAACCAATGGTACTGCGCCTTTAAGAGGCTTACGCTCTTTGATAACCAAATGCGAGACACTTACAGGTAAATGGTGGCAAGACAGGAAAAGCAGCTGTAACCCGCAACGGAGTGGAGATACTGAGGAACAGCGTTTCTCTGAAGGACGAAGGTCCAACGGGAATCTGGAATGGTAACAAAAGCCGATAAGCATGAGCCGAAGCCTTAGTAAGTCATGCGCGAAACTTACGGAGTCGAAACTCAAATGGCATCCATCACACGACAGCGAACGGTATTACACAACCTATCTTCAAATTTGACCCGAGTTTGGGCCTTGGGCCTGGGCCACTCAGTGGACAAATCAGAACCAGCGATTCAGCGATTGATACTCGGGTTCGAGGCAGAGGATCAAGGTTCTCGGATCATGTCGGTTTTCCTTGTCCAGTGTCAAGCGGGCTTCCGTTAATCTGAAGGGCAGTCACTGTATTGTATCGCTCTTGGGGATTGAATTAAATACCAGAAACAAAGGTTGCTTGCATAATGAAGATTTTGAAAATGGGAGTCCAGTAATGTTTTAAAACGATTGCCAGAGACGCTGCTAACGACCTCAAGAAAAAGACTGTTCCAAACGTTAATAACCCTGTAAGAAAAGAACTGCTGCCTAAGGGAGATACGAGGACGAAGCTTGAAAAGCTTCCTGTTACGTCCTCGCCGGCCGTCATTGTTCGCTATGACAAGGAACTGTTCAACGAGACCCAATCTAAAGAGGGAATATGTTAGAATTAAACCACCGCGCAGTCGTCGAAATTCAAGTGAGTATGGATCAGGAATTTCAAGCCGGGACTCGTACGCGACATTTCTTGGGCCAGTGACTAGTCTGGCAGTCGCGCGCTGGATACGCTCAACAGCTAATATATCTTTCTTCAGCCGGTGTACACGACCTGATTAGCATACTCGAGAAGCGGTCTCATATAAACCCTGTAAAACGTTTGAAATGGTCTCTAGTTTATACAGGCGAAAGTGCCGTTAATCATTCTGAGAGCGGCAAATCCTTTCTCTCCGCCATCTCATAGTGATGCGCGGAAGACAAGTTAGGCGACAACCAGATGCTAAGATCTCCCTTCTAATCGATTTTCACGATATATACTGTACCGAACGCACCATGAATCATGAAGGCATTGCCAGAGTCTCCATCTAGAGGCACATTTTCGCACATATTGTCCTCTAGAGGGAGGCTCCAATCTTCCGAACAACGCTTAATCGCGTCAAGATTGGTCTGTAGTGCACTGGGATCACGGGCATTCCAGATTTTTAGGCCGTCGGTATATAGGAGGGCGTTGCTGGAAATGGGTTCCGGAAGGTCATTGATGTAGATCAGAAATTATAGAGGACCCAACACTGACCCTTGAGAAACTCCCGCAGAAATGAAAGAGGGAGATGAAGGATCTGATTCGGTTTTTACTCTAAAAGTCTTATTCCCGAGGAATGAGGTAATCCAGTGAAGAACCTCTCCTTGGCTACCATAGGCTTCTAGTTTATGTTTCAGGAGACCGTGTGGGACACGTTGGAAGGCCTTGTCGAAGTCAAAGAAGATAGCATGAGATAAGGCCATTGTCTTTTGCATTCGCCAGTAAGCACATTAGTTATGTATGGCCGGTCAGGAAGGAAGCCATGCTGGGTTGAAGAAAAAAGGTTTAACGAGAAGTGGTTGAGGATGGCACGCCTTGATAAGCGCTCCGTTGTCTCTCACGGAATGCTAGGAAGGCTGATTTGTCGATAGCTAGCTGGAGAGTGTCGGTCGCCCGCCTTAAATATCGGCATGACCGTCGCCTTTTACCATGCGCAAGAGAGAATGCCAGCCTGGAGTGTCCGTCTAAACAACTTATAAAGGAGTTCTGTCAGGCTAACAGCTGTTTCTTTGAGAATTCTGGGATGGATCTTATCAGGACCCATTGCATTATATGAATTTAGCTTAAATAAAAGGTCCCCAACATCCATCACGAAAAACTCGGCGGTAACGAGTGGTTGCCGGAAATTCTGCAGCGGAAGCATAGGGTGCTAAGCCAGCGGTGCGACGTCGTAAACTGCTGAGTAGTACACTCTAAATAACTCGACCACAACTAGGGACTCAGATGAGGTCTCCTCATCAGGCAGTTACAGAGAAAGAATCGAGGGTTTATTCTTTCTTAGTCGTTACATGTGCTTAAATAGGGAGTCTTTGTTCCCGTGGGTTTTGAGGACCTTTCTTTGCACGAGATTAGTGTGTTCAAGGATTCCCTCTCCACACCTATTTCGAACAATATGCAACGCACTTAGGCCCTTCGAGTTTCCCGTAGGCTTATGCCTCGCGAATAGATAAGAACGATCACTGAGGAGATGACTTATTCGCTAAGAGAAGGTGCACAGTTTGCGCGGTACAAATAAGTCGTCCGCTTTCCCAATTGCACTCTGAAGTGCTCGGTAGTTCTGATCCACGGAGCCATAGCCAGAAACAAGTGAACCTAAGTGACATCTTAGGCCGTCTAAATCAGCCTGACTGAAGTTTCGAATTGTGGACTTCTTTACTGGTTGTTGTAACCAGTAACAGATAAGATCAAAGATAAGCAGAGAATGGTCACTGCGTCCAAATGGTGGCTTGATGATGACGCTGTCAACCAGGTGGCTCTCATTAGTGATAACTAGGTCGAGCAGAGAGGACGTCTGACAAGAATGATGCCGTGTCGGGGCGTTGGCATGCTGTGTTCACGCTTTCCATCGTATCGGCGTCGATAAGGAGGTCGAGAATCCGCTTTCACATTCCTGGTGGGAAGATGATGCCCAGTTTATTTTCGGTGCATTAAAGTCGCCCATTATAAGCAGATGAGTAAGGTTTTGTAGACCTAGGAGGCTGTCTAAGTCTACAAGAAGAGTGTCGTCATCAGGGACGTCAGATGAGGGAGAACGATAGACAACCCCTCACTAGGAGTGAGTCTCGGTCACGCAAAGCCAATTGAAGCCACAGAGCATCACATTTATCAGAGGAATGAAATCCATCACTAACCGTGGGTATTGGGAGACAATGCTGAAGGAAAATAGCAGAAACCCCATTCTTCCTCAGGCGGAGTCAGCGCGGTAAACTGAATATCCGGGGACACTCAATTCACTGTCACTGATGTCACCTGTAGGCCATGTCTGCGTGAAAGCAAATATGTGGGGGTTGTGTGTCATGAGTTAATTGTTTGATTTGCGGTAGTTTGTTGAACAAAATCAAGCATTTCGTATACATGCACTTGACAGTCATTTCCTCACTTGACTTCTCAAGAAAAGAGGGAGGAATGCTAGGAAGTGTTCGGAAAGGATCTAGAAATTAGGAGGGTGGTGATGTTGAACTCGGTATGCACTTCCGAATGGTTCTGGTGGTTCTTCTTTAGGGTTACGGGCGTGACGCCACGGCTTGTCCAAATTTTGACGCCCGCACATGACGCTTGATCAGCGTTCTCGGAGTCGCAACTTGCAACATATGTACACCTGATAAATTCCTCTTTTCCGGTGGGTGTTCGAGAGATATCACCCACGGAAAATTTGACCTCGTCTGCTGCAATCAGGGTTTGAAGAGAGGCAATGTGCGCGATATTACGGAGTCACTCATATAAACGATTTGCGGGGCGTGCCAATAAATTGGAGCCACCTGTTCGTTTGAAGATACGCTTTGGGTCTGCTGCCCAGTAAGCGCTTCATGACCTTCACTACTAAAAAGGTAAAGCTTGTTGATTTTGTTGAGAGTAGTTGCATCATTTTTGAGGTTATTGTGCTTCCCAAATCTAATCTGCACTAATCATGTTTATTCTTAAACCGGCTAATGAAACGACCTCCCTTAACATGCAAGGGACTCAGGAACATTAAAGAATCCATCAAAACCCGTCGTAAGGTAGATAAGCTTGGAAAATTGCAGCCAGTTTTGATAAATGGCGCACTGTGTTTTGGCGGTAGAATCCGATCAAAGGATGGAGACAGCGCGAACCTGATGATCATTTCCGGTTACGGCACTGTCGCGGGCCTTTTGATACGTCACCACCGCGAATCGGAGGGGCACATGGGCGCCTCGCGTGTGCTTGCCAGCATTAGGAGGCGGTTTTGGATTTCGAAAAGGGTGGCTGCCGTTAAACGAACGATAGGTGAGGGCTGTCCCAGTAAGGGGGTTAATTACAAACATATTACACATAGGTGATTGAAGCCTTCGCGCGACCCTCAAGTAGGCGATGTAGTTTTTCACGAAGAGGCCTTCAGAGGTGATTGGCCTTACAGTGTATTCACCGGGGTATTTCTTGTTGATGGCGGACACGAACGTCTGTTGTCTGTAGGAACTTCGGATGGCACTACTGTCAGACCGGACAACAGATCACTTCGTTCCATAGAGGCTTTCGCAGTGTAACACCAGGCTGCTATGGGTGAGACAGAAGGTACGGATCCCTCTAGTTTACCGTTCAACCGCTGCTGTCCCTACTGACAACCCGAGTTTGGAAACGAGCTGAGTTTCGGGGCCGGGCGTTGATTTTGGTAAGGTCTGTTGCACCACGTTTCAGATTGCTGCGGTTTGCTTGATTAGCGTTGAAAGGTGGCACAACGTTTCATTATTTTCATACAATTAATCTTTATTCTTAAATCAGCCACTACAACCGTTCACGTTACATTTATTCAGTATGAGCCGCTGACACTTCTAAATGTCATAAGTATACATTTTCATTCTGTATTCTTTTCTGTGTCGCTTACATTTCTCATTATTTCTCCATCCGCAAACAGTTGTCTCGCTCCGACCCAGCCGATGACCATTTGTTTGAGTGAACTCAATTCCGCTTTATCGTTCCGCATTACCGACCCGTGACTAGTTGTCGAATTTCTTGTACGGGTACATTCTTTGTTCAATTTCTGAGAAGTTTTCACATTCGAGGTGAGTGATTTGGTTTTCATACACAATGGTCCAGTTAGTACTGTATTAAATTCAGCTTTTTCCGGCGCCTTCGCGTTAGCCGTTCTGAAGATAAATTATGTTATCTGCCGTTGGATACTGAAAAAGTCATTTTTGGATCAACAGGTTACGCGTTTGATGTGGTGCTGCAAGTCGAATGAGCTGTGGAGGTCGAAGGCGATTGTGCGTCAACGAGCAATCAGGAGTGACCGTGTAGCGAGGACAGTGATGCTAGTCGTATCTCTTTTGCCTTACCCGCGTTAGGTAGTGTTTACGACTTCGCAGAGTCTGATGCCGGCCGAGATGTGCCGTGATAGAAAACTGCATTCGTGTGGCTGGGCGACGGAGATTGTCTCCGTGCCGGTCCTGAATGGTGAGGATATCGTAGCGGAAATGATGAACAGCCTGTTGGTTTGTCCGATGAATTGCCCCGACCCTGTACCTTCCTTAGCCGACATTTATTCTCTCACAGAATTATCAAACACTGAAACAACCTTCCATTGGGAGTTGTTGGGTGCTCTTCTAGGGACCGCTTCAAAGTGTTATTAGATTCTCATTTACGTAGGTTGTTAGATTATTATTTGACTGTGCTTTGCTGGATTAGTATCTTAATCTGTCCTCAGTATTCCCTGTAACCCCCAAGGGCGGTGCTACAGTGTCTTTTAGGTCAACAGAAAACCGCTGACCTCGAAACGGACAAACTGACTGAATCCGGATGATTTGTGCCTTCACCCTCGAACCCGTGAACCATTCGCTGAAATCGCTGACACTGCATTCGATGTGGTGGAATTCTAGACCAATGCACTTTAACGAACTGTTGTGAGTCAATCGGTTCCATTTCTTTTCATCCCTTTGATCTCGTGTTCATACCTGACTTTTGTATAATGTTTGACCCAGCACACTACATTCTGGCTTTCAGGCGATCGATGACATCGTAACGTGCGGTCGAAACCAGTGGGCTCAACAGGTGGTCATCGGTTGTAGAGATTATTCTGATTGGTTTAAACTTTTGATGGCGCCTATTTGAAAATTTTAGGAAAATGACGCTTTGTGCCGGGTAGAAGCATAGTTAACTGTCCCTGGACTTGCAAGTTGTGTACATTGAACATGGGTAATCCGCTGGTAAAGTCGCTCTTTCGTAAAGCCACCACTGCTTTCACGGCGCTAGCAAAACCAAAACGTGCATGTTACAGAGCAGTCTCTCGGTAATTCTTTAATATATGTTGCGCCGTTGTGTTCACGTCATTATTCCGCGTAAAATTATTTATGTACCTGGATAATTCTTTTGGTTTTCGATTGAAAAAGCTTCAGCTTTTCCTTGTCG
>LUCH01009844.1:2427-14158 GCA_013368495.1 Paragonimus heterotremus | reverse complement strand
GCACCGATGGTTCCGTTGCCTACAGCGCGCTTTTGCTCTGGACCGCGAATGATTATTTACCTTGTCTACAAAAGTGAATTCAGTTGGATGGCCGTCACTCAGTGTGCAAAGTGCGGAAACATACAAACAAAGAGTGGTAATCAGATGAAACGACCTTACGGGACAGTCGCAACATTAGAATGAATCACATTATGGGGACCATAACAAACAAGGCAGAAAACAGTTGTTATAGTAGAGTCGGCAGTTTGTCCGGCTGCAGCGAGCAGTCAAACTGTTTTAGAAATAACTTGTAGACATATATACATATATGTTCAATTCGTCTAGGTCTTGCACACAGGATTTAAACTAAAGAACAACCAACCCCAGCGATATGTTTGTTGAAATTCTTGCACAATACAAAGCTTCTATGACTGACCGCTACTTCAAACCTATTTCGGCAGATTAAGATAAAATGTAGTCTGATATATGGTCGATGAGCACATGTACTGTATATCTTCACCGTCTACAGTCTAGGATATACGTTCCGTTGATGATGTGGTGATAAAAAATACATTCATTAAATGACTTTCTTTATGACTGATCTCATCCCCCGATTTCGATATCCACAATGCAGAACTTATGGAAGCAATTGACTGTGAGTACATGAAAACACCAAAAATCGAAATCACTGTGTACCCTGGTAACGAGATGACCAGTTCCGTTGTGGAGCCGTATAATGCCGTGTTGTGCAGCCATACGGCGGATGAGACGTCAGATGTGACCGTTTTAGTGGATAACCAGGCGTTGGTTAGAATTTGCACGGATCAACTGAAAATGGATCGACCAATGTTCTCAAACCTCAACCGGATTGTTGCTCAGGTAATCAGTCAGTGTGTCTAATTTCTAAGCGGCGCCGCAGTAGGTCATGGCACTCATTTACGAATTACCTGTAATTGCCGCCTTATCGACCCGGAAAGGAAGTTTGCATCTATGTAACTATGGATTGACCATGGTGCTCATCTCTAACACATAAAATAATGAAGTCCCGGGCTTCAGTTGCAAAATACGTATTAGTTTTATTAGTGTGTTTTTATACTATATCGTGGTTGCCGCGTCATACCTTCCAAAATGTTTTCGATATTAGTAGTGGGTTTAATGTTTCAACCGTTTTGGATAGTGTTCTCCAGGCTGTTGCAATAGTTTGTGCTTTTGTGTAAACACCAAGAGAGTCCAGAAACTTTCGGTGATGGTTCCATGTGATGAATATGTTGGACAGTGTTGGTTCACTTTGAACTGTCCTACCAACCTCGTGTGGTAAGAATTAACGTTATCGTCATGTAAGAGCCAGTGACTCATCTCACTGGCCCATGGCTTTTACAGCGATTCTATGGCATTGAAGTACATTAGTGATACTGTGTTTATTACCACCTACTCGTTCCCCCCACACTTACAGAGTATCTACTAACATATCTCTTTAGATGGTCGCACGCGTGAACCTACATCAAAAGTAAAGCACTTCTTGAACACTTGCAGTCTTAACACCCGTTGTACATATGTTGTGCACGTAAAATACCAAGACCGGCCTAATAATTGTAGAGTTGGTCTGGAGACAGGTTGATTGACTGTCATCGTCCCTTGGAGTGGTTGATTCTCTACTAGTTGTAACAATGGTTTCTCACTTCCAAGTTTCTGTACATAACCGACATGTCGTTCAAGCGGTTTGCTGAGTGCTTGCGCAGTCTTTTCGAATGTGTGTATGAACTTAACCGTCTGGACCGCTCAGATATCAACATTTAACAAAAAATGGCCAAGTGGTCATGTAGATTATTTTCATTTTCAAGCTTACGTAACTTTCATCTTGTATCTATGTAAGCGCCTATTTGCAATAACTTTTCCGATGGAATAAAGAATCTGGGGTTCGCTTATATCAGTCAGCCAGTCCGCATCCTGCAAACCGCTTTTCGATGTCCTCGTTTCCAAAATGACTACATAGCAAAACTGGTCCAGCTTCCCTATGATTGGCTATACAGCCCACGTTGCCCTACTGTAATATAAACGACAGAGTGAAATGACGCATGTGCGAGAAAAATAGTGTCGAATGATTTACTGTTGGTCTTGCCGACCACTCCTCTATCTGAGCAGGTCTTTATAGAGTACGTGATCATCTTGATCATACGAATGTCACGCAAATAAAGTAATTTCAGTTTGTGGCACAGAGGCTTTAGTTGTACGTGACCCTGCTTACTGACTCGACCACTGGTCGACCAGTAAAACCAAGTATATCCTCCAATAATCATGCAAGATGACGACCACGTGATGAGGTGGGTTGATTGGTGCGATAAGACACGACGATCAACTCTGCACAATGAAAAAGCGTGAAACAAATCTGACAACATTAGTGGATCCAATATCATCATAGTGGACACAATACAAACTGCACGCTGACTAATGTGATCAAACGAGCCAACGGCAAATGAAGACAGGTGAGCGAGTTGAGTGGTAGACTTGAGTTCTGATTAAAACACAATCTGCTTTGTGCTGCCATGGATTCTGATCAAAACACATTTTCGGTTTTACTTTCACAGTGGGTCACCCTGCACTGTATTATCTAGCTGAATGTTCAACCAAATTCTGTCTGTGAGCCGCAATCTAAGTGGAGAAAATCCGGAGCAAACTAGCCCCAGCCATTTGACGGCAGGCAAGCCCGTATGTTTTTGTAGATCGACATCACAAACGATCGAGCAAGCTGAACACTATTGATACAAGGTTGTGGTTGTGCCTTCGAATTTGACTATTCCGTCATGCCTATTGTGAGGTTACTGAGGTTTTGGTTAACACGTTAGTCTCACAAGCACAAAGGTCAGGGTGCAAACTCTGATCTGGACATGGATATGCACTACGGATGAGGTCTACTAAAAGCAAAACTCGAGTCTAGTGCTTCCTTTTGAAGTGGACTAGCCGAAAAGTATATCTCAATGCGAAGGCTGCGATCAAGTGTGGTTGGTGTTCAGTTCAAAATAGCTTAAATCCCCGAACTTCTACTACTGATCACATAATGTGATAATTAGTGGACTGACATTCGTAAATCTATCTCCGATGCCTATACAGGAGGGTCAGTATAGTATGGTAAACTTATTCGGTGGATTTTTTACGTTCCTTTTTTCCGTTGTCAATTTAATTTCATTTGCAACACTGCTGAGGAAAACCGTCCAGTGGGCTTGAAACGTAGCAAATTACAACTTGATCACTGTGTTGTGTTACTCCCAATTGATTTACCAATACTTTGCGTTGTTTATGCCGTGAATTAGCCCAAATTGCAATGCCGAGAAAACAACGGGAGAAAACCAGACGCTCGTCGAACAATGGTGTAACAAACTTATCAAGTTTCACAGTCAGAACTAACACGGGTGTCTAGTGAAGAGTTGTACACTCCACTGATGTTATGTCGGCACCATACATAAGACAATTTAATGAGAGTTGTTCCTGTTTCGACTATTCGACTACTGGTTTCATCGAGCACACCGACACAGTTGGCACAACCAACTTGGGAACTCAACCTCATGACTACTTATATGGATGTAGGCTTTTTTCAAGACTGAAGTAGCGTTTAGTATTTCGCAAATCTGTATGACATTACAAACTAGAAAGAATATAAACTTTTCTCACGCCTAGAAGCCATTCACCACTGAAAAATCCAATGTTCCTAGAAGGTTGCATTTTAAAAAAGTGGACAGCAACGATGAGATCTAGTAGAACTGTCACACACTACTTCAGTGGCTGATAGAAGATACTCCATCATTCGACTCAAGAACCCGTTGTAAACTCTCTTAAATGTGTTGCTACGTTTCTCATGTCACCCTGGTATAGGGTATCAATCTGCCAACAGAGTCAAGAGTACTCAGCCACTCAAGAAGAATAAACGAACAGTCGTTCTATGACGCAGTCCTGAGCCACCATTCTACAAACGGTAAGAGTGTGATCAGTGTAGGCGTATTCGAAATACAAACCGTACGACACCTCTTACTCACCATGAACAAGCGATGCTATACGTCATCTAAACGTGTTAGCCGGAATGGCTTTTCAGTGCTAGTGTGTGAATTCAAACCTTCTTAGCAAATATATGTTTTCAGAACGGTAACCGATCACGTTTTCCTGTATTGTCTAACAGGTAACTAGTGGTATGACTGCTGCGGTTCGATACGAAGGACCTCTCACTGCCAGTCTGGGTCAGCTTCAAACCAATTTGGTTCCTTTTCCAAGATTGCATTACCTACAGGCTTCAATGGCTCCAATCATTTCCAGTGGCACCTTATCACACGAGAGTGAGTTCAGTCTTATGTATCGCCATCCTATATCAACGGAACGTTTTGTGCAGTTAGTTGAACGGCTTTTATTTGGAACATTGTGCCTTGGTTTCCTATTTTCCGGGACACAGTCTCTCAAAATGAACGAAGTAATAACGTAATTTATTCAGTCGACACGGGGTTTTGAACGGCCAACACATCGGCTTTGTTGACGGTAAAACCAGGGACAGGATAATACAGGCCGACCGACAGCATTCACTTGGTTGATCGATAAGGCGTTTCAACATGAAGTTGAAATAGTATGCTGGTTCGGTCACTACGCTTAGTGTACCTATTGTAATTGCTATATATATCTTATTACTCGTTGGTAACGTATCACTATATTAATGGCAAACACTAGGAGAGTTTTGGTTAGTATCAGTTGAATCTCAGTCCCATTTAATTTTAGTTTTTCATTTTCGTAAAAACTTCTGTAAACCTTTTAAAAAGAAAACACTGTGAGTTACAGACCATTTGTGAATATACTTGAAAGTTGATTTTGTAGTTATCCGTACAATAGATGTGCCAAAATGGGTATGAAATTCATGAGGTTCTGCATAATTATCCTTTTCATAAGTATCCTCCGTCAAAACGAGATGGAATCTTGAGGCACTGTGACGGCTTGCGCAGCTCGATGAACTTACGGGTTAAAATGAACGGTATGACAATCACACCGACGAAGTCACTCATACCAAGCGGGTCAATAGGTATAGGTCTGATAGATTTCAGTCTCCCGATCCTCCAGGTTTGTGGTTGGAAGTCGGTTGGTTGGAAAAAGGCCTAATATTGGCACACTGCTACCCACATGCTGCCTTGCGGTACAGGCTTTTGAGCCAAAACATTTGGTTGAAAACTCTAATCGTTTTCCTGTCTAGGTCTGGGAGTCCTGACAGTATCTCAGCCCACACACACACTTTATTACTCACATCACAAATAGTTCCACACTACGGTGGCCGTCCCGCTGTGTAAACCCAGTCGCTCTGTCGGTTACATACAGCATGGTGGATAGGCGAGAACATGCTACTGCTGTTTCCTTCCACACTCTCCTGTCAAACTTAGCTCTCAGGCCCTCCCGGTCTGATTTCTGGTAATTGCTGTGCAGTTCCCACAACAGATACAGCTAATCCTCGTGACGGTTTATCCGTCTGGTGGAGGTCACTCCTAAACGCAAAACCTTCAGGAATCTTTTCATTGTGTTTGCTTATGCTTCAGCTGACTGTAGTGACACCGGCGTCAAGGATACATTTTACTCGGATCTGTCCCCTCTCCTTCAGTCGACACACGATTCTGATACATTCATTCTGGCCGGAGATATGAACGCGCAGGTCCTCCGTGTTGGTGAAGCCGAGTCTCGTTTAGGTGGCAGGTTTGGGACAGCATCACATCGCTCGGATAATGGCAGGTAGTTGTTGAAAGTTTGCGCTGAGCATAAGCTATTTCTAGCCAGCAATAGTTTTAGACATCATGCGCGTCATTGTAATACTTGGCGCCACCCTTCTTTGAACCAGGCTTGGTCTCACATAGACCAAATAGCTGTTGATTGTAGGTGTCACGGCACTATTCAGAACTGTCGGTTGTACTCAAGCAGATACTGGGATTCAGATCTTGCGTTAGTACGTTGTTATTTTTTTCTAAATTTTGCTGAGCAACGATTCCATCGACAGCAACGGATGCCGTTGGAAAACAGGCTATGCTTTTGATACAGTGTAGATACCGATCTAGTCTAGAAAGTAGGTTTACCAGTTCTCACCGCGAAGCTTCTATTGGTTGCTGGACCCGAGTCTCAAAGACAGTTCATGTAGCAAGTAATTTAGCATGCGGCACGGCGGTTCGGGGATTAAATAGATATCGGATCTCAGAGAAATCTACGGAACGTTCCTGCTGACAGTTCACATAAAAAGTTTAGGAGAGATAAGCAGGGAAATGAGGCTCAGCTTGATCACCAATCCTGAGGTTTGGTTAATAAAAAAAGTTAATGACCTTGGTGCTGCGTTTACTACATGGCACAAAGACAGACTGTTCAGGCTTGTTCGGGCTACTTGGCCAAGTTAATCGTCTTTCAGTGGAATTATCAGCGAGGTGGTTGGCACAAATATCCACAACAAAAAAGGAACATTAAAACACTGAGTGGAACAATTTGAGTGTCTACTTGGCTGGCTTCCTGCTTCCATTATGTTGCCGCCACAGAATTGTGGTTTTGCACTTTGGTCAGTAGATTTAGCACCACTCAGTGAGATCGAGATCCGCAATTGCATTTCGCCTCCTAAACGTAATAGGGCTGCTGGTCCAGATGATCTAGTGCCAGTACTTTTTAAAGAAGGTGGAGAGGTGTTAGTCGAGGCTTTGATTCGGTTGTTTGAACTTTTGTGGTCGACGGAGACCATCCCTCCGTGCTGGGGTCACGCGATAATAGTTCCTAAATTCAAGAAGGGTTTCAGGAGCTCTTGTGAAAACCATAGGGGAATTAGTTTGACCCCAGTCATTTCTAGGGTTTTGGTATCCATTATACTTCATCGACTCACTGTAGCTCGAGAGGTAAACATTAAAGTGGAACAGGTAGAGTTCGTTCCTGGGCGGAAATACGCCGATCAAATTCTGACTGCGCCAAATTCCGAAGCTGCGTCACCTGTACCACCGGCCAACAACTGCCGTATTTCTTGACTATAAAGGTGCCTTTGATTCAGTGGGTCGACCTACTACTTTAGAGTCGCTCAAACGTAGATGTGTACTGACGAGATATACGAAAAGACTATCAGCGCATCATTACCATACTTCAGTTCAGGTTAGGATTTACGGCGAACTGTCAGACGGTTTCAGCACCAGGAGCGGCGTACGTCAATGCTTTTCACTCTCACCATTTTTGTTTGATTTCGTTATAGAGGAAATAATGGAGGACTGTCCGTGGTATTCACAAGATGCCGGCTTGGACCTCCTAACTAGTGGAAGAATGACTGATCTTGATTATGCTGACGACAAGTTGTTGCTGTCTGACAACTTTCAATCAGTACAGACAATCCTAGACGCTTTGCTAAATACTTTGAAATGTGTTTGCAGCCTCAAATTTCCAAGTACTTCTGCCAGATTGCCATTATTACATAAAACTAATATTGGATAATGAAGTATTGGAAGTTGTTCACTGGCTTGTGTACTTGAGGAGCTGCAACAACGACGGCGGTATAAGGAATGAAACGGAAGCGCGTATGTTTTAGACTATGGTGATTTGCGCTAATCTCACACAGTTAAAATGACAGAGGGGCATCTATCTGAGGCTTAAAGGTGGCGTATATCTGAAAACAATGATGACTGTTTTACTTTACGGCACCAAAACCTGGCCGTTTACGGTAGAGAACGTGAAGTGTCTTCAGGTATGTGATCACCTATGTCTGCGTTCGATCGCTTGTATCAGGTGACATCAGCGAGTAAGCAACGAAGAGATTAGGAAGCGAGCATTTGGCATTGATTGTCAAACGAATTCCTTAGTCAATCCCTACAGATGCACTAACTTAGACTATTAGGTCTTGTACTAAGAATGCCAGCTAGTCGTCTGCCACACCGAGCACTCTCTGCCAACGCTGCGACTAGCGGGTGTAAAGTGTGGAGTGGACTGATGATGACCTGGCGTAGAGAAATACAGTCGTTCACGAAGGGGTTGGTCACTGTAGATCGGGTTCGCCTCACAGGCTGGGGTTCTGGCAACTCACAGAGTCGGTGGTTGGAGAGTTTGAGTGAGATGGCGGTTAACGAATTTCAGTGGCGTGAATGTTGTCGTGTTTGGCCGAGTTGTCTGTGAAGTGAATGCACTTAGTGACGCGGGGTAATGAAAGCCGAAAGAAGGCCTTACTTCTACTTACAACCAGTTTGTTTATTTGCAAGGCGTAGGCACCTTGTGGTTGAATGTTTGAATACAGACAATTCCATTTTTTACTAGTTATTTTCCTCTCCTGTTTTCTTCATCTTACCTAGGGCCTGTTTTTTCTTTATGATTGTGTGGCAGTTAAGCATCAGTGAGAACCACTAGTGTACTAGTGTCGATGACGATGATGATAAGTCTCCTCGAGATCTATTCGACCATGGTTTAGTCGGCCTCTTTCATCACGCGTTCACTGAGAGAATGCGAAATACAGTATGCATCATTTCATCAATGGATGATTCAACAGATGTGACCGTAAGTAATTATGTGCTTCATTCACTGCGGTTAGCTTCAATCAAACCCATTATTGGTGAGTCACAGTCGGTGATTTAGTTCGGGGGCCGAATGAAGCCATTAGTGATATATCGTCGGAACAAGGAGTAGTGGGTACTTCTGAAACTCTTCAGATAATGTTTGACCATATTCAGTGACAGGATGCATCGTGCTGAAAAGGCGACTTTTTGATTACTGACGATGCAAGCCAGTATTCGAAGGAGGAAGATTAGACTCATACCAAAACAATCCTGCTTCCTCATATGCTAGTGTAAGGCCAAAATCACTCGACTAGTGATTTATCAATGACAACGAGGTGACATAAAGTGAACAACTTCCCCCACTCGTTCATTTGACAACTGATAAAAACATTTCGGTCACATTCCTGACAGACATCACAACTGTCGTATACACATGCTGCTTGGTCAAATACATTATGAATTTCAGCCATATCTGCCGTTGCACCATGCTTTTCATATAGTAGATTTCCACTTTGCTTTAGACAACAGAGAAGACGAGGATGACGTCATCTGGCACCGGAAGGTTTCGTGGGCAGCAATGGAGAGGTGCTGGCCAATAAGGATTTGTTACATAGCTGGAAGGGTACTAACATTCTCAAGATTAATAACACAGCTGATCCAAATGACATGGAAGCAGGAGACTACAAACATTGATTTGTCATCGGGTTCAAGCTGAATCACACGAGTTCCCTGCACAGAGAGCCATTAAGACATATCATAGTTTGGGCAGTGGTGGACAGATATGCCGGAACGTGTTATTAAGATAGCACTGACCTTTGACATGGAAATGGATGAGCCTACTGTCAGAAACATAGCAGTCACCTAAACGACGTTTGATTCAACATTTGCCTTCTTAGTAAACATTTTACTACACCGTACGCTTGCCAGAATGTAATTCGCATATGTGCACATACATCACAGTTGGACAATGTGTTCTCTGTCACTCACTTCTCATTTGAACGTTTAGCCATCAGCATGCATGACCTGACCACGTCACTGTTTAGCCCAGAGACCCAGCTTCTTTCTGGCGACCCAAGCAAAACACACGTACTTGCCTGCGCCCTGTTATGTCGTGGAGATATTGCCGTTCAGGAGATTCGCCATGCAGTGACCAAGTTAAAACAGCGAGGAACTGTCAAGCTCGTGCCTTGGTGTCCAACCGGCTTCAAGGTAGGTTTGTTTGTGTGTGCTTAGCTGATATGCAGTTCTTACGAAATTGAAACAATTTAGTCTCAAGCTTTAAAAACCCTACAGAGAGTTGAACAATGGCACACAGTGGTGAACACATCGGTATTTCAAAGTTTGTATTTGTTTAATTTTGTTTCAAATAACCAAAAACGCCGCATACCCAATTTGAACTTAAAGGCCCTAGATTTTCTGAATGCGTTTTGGATGTTTAGAGTAGAACGTACAAACAACAACGGACTTTAAGCATTGTGCGATTGCTTGGCACAAATGATCTCTTTAGAGCAACAGTGAAAAAACTGATATCGTCTTAAAAGTTGTAGATGGCAGAATAATTTCCACACTGATCCTTACTAGTTTTCTCTATAAACACTCATTATTCAATATCTTATCGAACTGATGACCTTCACTGTCCAACTCACTGTCAGTGCTGACTGACTCAGTCCGAACTCATCCACCAAGCAGTTACTGGATGCATCACAGGCATGATACGATAAATGTGCGCATGGCGAGGAGAGAAAATGTACTGAACTAAGTGTATAAATGGTATCGTGGAATGTTGGAAACAACACCCCCCACAGAGTGGAACTGGGTAGGTTGTGGAATAGTCGCCAATGAGATATCTAGTGTGAAAAGTCTGTGGTGTGGTGAGCGCCAAGCAATAGAAAGCATGAGAGTAGACAAGTAGAGTAACTGGTGTTCTGCACAAGTTATTCGTTGTCCGTTCGCAAAGCTCAGTATTTATTTTTTTAATTGTTTTGTTCTGTTACTAATGAGTAGTTATTTTATTCTGACAAATTTGGAACACCCGTAAATAACTGGTGTGGTCCGGATAGCGTCAGCCTATCTGACTTGTCTGTAATTTGTTGTTCTTGCTTGGTCCGGGATGTATCTTTCAGTGCCGCACGAATAGACTGTCCATCACGATGCTACAGTTTAACGGAATGGCTTGTCTTGAACCGCTAAGCTCATTCAACTGAGGTCATCTTTCTAAGTCATCGTTTTCGATTGATTTACTTGCTCTATTTTAACTGATAAATTATCGGAGAAAGAAGTGTACCTTTGTAATAATCTTCAGAGGTGATAAAAATTTTCTAATCAGGAAAACAATTTACCATATTTCACACCCTTTTACTTAATACTGCGTCAATTTTGTTCGATTCTATCCTACTTATGTTACATATGTCTTAGCTACTACCCGCAGATCACCAAGTAGTAGTTTATCCTGGGTGTGATGCTAATTTGAATGAGTTTGAGGATGGGCCAGAAACACTGTTCTTTGTAGTTCACTAGTCTGCCAAATGACACACCAATCTCTTGCCTCATCAGATTGGACTGTGTCTTCAACCGCCCACGTGTGTGTCTGGAAGTGGACTGGCATCTGTCAGTCGATCCGTAGTTGGACTATATAACTCGACGCTGTTGGTCTCTCCCATGCAGAGTGTGACATATAAGGTCAGACAGTTGAGCCGGAAACGTGCTTTCATTCACTGGTACTTACAAGAGGGGATGGAAGAGGCGGAGTTGTTCCAAGCGCAAGAGTTCGTGCAAGCGCTGGTCGCCGATTTTCAACACCTGGAAAGTGAGTTACTGTGTTTACTTCATGCATCAGCGCTCTTATGTCGGGTCTGACGTAGCTTGGACACATCCGATATTCTCCATTTACGAGGATAAGTTTTAAGTTTGCACTTAATTGCGCATGAAATCAGTTCCTTCCTATGTAACACAACTACAAGTATACCATGCCGCGGACCACGCCAATCTTACAGTGAATATATTGGATCTGTACAGATTTGAGGAAACTATTGATTTTGTTCACCAGTGACGATAGAAGACATACGTCGCGAGATGTTAACATTTTGTTTACTCCCTTCAGTCACGAACGTAAAACATTGGAATATATAGGACATGCGGATGGCAACAACAATAGAATCAATCAACGATTGTGTACACTCGGATCTGTATTTTACAGTTAAGACGAAATTTAACGGAAAGTAAAAAGGCTTGAAGCACAGCTGTCA
>LUCH01009838.1:0-13105 GCA_013368495.1 Paragonimus heterotremus | reverse complement strand
CAAGCAGGAAAAAACGGTTGCAGCCGGGATCCTTATAGAAGCCACACGACCGCTGGTCACTACACTACCTGTATCTTTGTCTGAAAGCTGGCACCATTTTTAAGTTTGAGTAATTTTCGAGAATTTCCGCGTTTACTCTCACCTCTCAGTTTTGTCGTGTTTTTCGCTGTTTGACCAATTACCCCGTGAAGTATTCTTGGGTTCGTCGTTGAACAACATACTTAGGCTATCACCCGCAGGCTAGCCGTGACGATATGGTACCGTGTTGGACAAGTTATTGGGGGCAGCGAAGTTGTCCTCCTTAATAATGTGAGAACTTCTCGGCAGGTGGGACGTAAGTATTCGTGGCTACAGTGCGGCTAGCCGGTCTGAATGGGGTAATGTTGGCCAAAACTCCGATAACGAAAAGGTTTGTCCTACATTCGACCAATGAGCGGTCTTTGGCGCCGACTAGTAGGTCAAGGTGCCTGAGAAGATCACTACCACCGAATGATATCTAGATGTCTCCCACGGCGAACATCTAAATTCAGTGTACGCAAACGTAGACCATAGACGGTGAATGGCGCACCGCTGGCTGCATGCGGGATCAACCGCGCCTTTGTGGTTCATTCACGAGGAGTTGTCCCTCTACAAATAGCGATGCGATGGCAAACCCTAGATTCGCGGCCCCGAATGACAACGGTCGGCAAACGCGGTCGGCGGTTGGACCACCTAACACTTTTGAAGAAGAACCAGGAGGTGTGGCAGAAGCCAGTAAGTCTACCAAACCGCTGGTGATGTCACCGTTGGTCAGGACCAAAACTCGCTGTGAGTAATGGTGACTGCAGGGAAGTAGAACAGAGTGTTCCTCAGCTATAATTACGCGGCAAATCGTGCCAGCGCCAATTTTGCGTGCGGAGTGAATATCTTTAAACTGTGAGTTTTTCCATACGGGTTGTTCGGAGCACCGGCGCCTCCGGCACGGCGCGGATGTTTGAACAACCCGTCTCCCAGTTGCGGTTAGTGGTGTCGACCAGCTGAGAAAGGGCCACTTTAGGTTTCGTGTTAACGAACCTCTGTACATCCTTTGACAGACGTTGGATCCACGGTTCCCTCAAAAAGAACTCCTGCAACAGCCTGGGACCGGTTGGGCGTTGCATGTGGCAGTAGAGATGTGGAGACTTCTGGTCGCCCAGCTCGATGTTGCCCAGTGGCTGGGCGGCAAGTGGATAATCGAACAGGTGGATGCGCCTGCTAATAATCTCCTTGAGATGTTCGTAAGGCTCAAGCGACCCCGGCGGCCACAAACTACAGTTCACTTCGTTCATGACATGGGGCGTGAGGGTGGCGATCACATAATGGAACTTCGTCAACTCCTTGATGAGGTGCCTGACCGCGAAGGTGGCTTCCAGCTTTGCAAACCAGATCCAAGATATACCATCCGTAGATGGCGCTATCAAGACAGCAGTTACACTGTCGGAGAAGTCTGGTGAGCTGATAACCTGCTCACGAGTTGTACCAAAAAGCAACAACGGGAACGATGATAAATTGATTAACGTTAGATTAAAAACTACGCCTGTAAAAAGGCACGAAGTGAAAGGGCTCACCAGTTTTTGCATAAGTGCGATAAAATGGCAATCTCCAAGTATACACAACAGATACAAGGCATGAAGTAAAAATTCCGACAGATGGGGCACCTAATATATGCTACACAGAAGTTAAAATACTTCTCGTGAAACAGTAATTGACACCGGTACGCCAAACTGGCAGGCGTAAGCCCTCATGTTCTCACGTATAGTGTGAACTGTCATTTTAAGAGGCAGCTCACCTATCGTACAACAGGCGGACTGGGGATACATGCAGATCAGTACATTACTGCCAAGTAACGTATGGTAGCGTCGTGTAAACTTCCTCCGATTATTTTCTGGTGCTTATAGGGTCAGGTTGAATTCCTGTGTGCTGCCGGGCTTCCGGAAAATTTTACCTCAATTACCTAAGCGCACTGCCATTGGTATCACTTTCTTTGCAGGGTCGCGAAGATGCGGCTCCCACAGACGAATGCAAGACCTATTTAACGGTGATCGGCCTGTGCAGCCCACAACTTTCAGTTGTAAATAAACTGCAGGTGTAATGGAATTCTCTCTGAAACCTTAAATCTCCCCTGATCTCAATCAGTTATCGATCCACGCACCCATTTCAAACCGTCGCCACTGCTGTACCTTCTGAGGCGTTTCATTCGGCAAGCTGGATGTTTTTTTTAACACGAACTAACTCCTGAGGCAACATCGTGGTGACTGGTAACTCACCAGTGTTTGTCTCCGTGTATCAACCGTGAAGTCAACCTTCTAAAGAAATTCGACTGCCGAGATAACAGATGGTGGGGTTGCAAACGTGAAGTCCCAGCCGAATGGTTTTCGGAGACTGGGATTAGGCATAAGTCAACCTTGACTGTGAATGGGGGTGGGTGTGCGGTTGGGAGCACAAATCATGAGTGAGGAAGGATGGGGGGCTGTTCCGCATGATCGTGCAGCATCCATGCCGAACCTCAACCCGGCGTCGACCATGAACTTGGTTCTTGTACATAAATCCCTTGCGTGGAAAGGCTACCGCCAACAACAGAGCCTGCCAGGTTTGTCGCTACCACAGCGCGGCTTAGGTACATCCCCATTAATCTATTTTCTTGGGTGGCGGAAGGCCCTCTCTTGAGTGCCGGACCTGTCATGGCACTGTAACACGCTGTAGAAACCAGCAAGTGCGCACTGATTGGATCTGAATTGTACAACAGTCTGCTGCTGTGTTGTCAGCGCCGTTCTAGTCTTCATTCGTGTAACTTGTGTGCACGGCCTACTGGGCCTTTGATTGAAACTTGCTTCTATTGTTTCTCTTTACGGGACTGTTGTCAGGACCTCTGCTTCGAGAGAACGCTGTTCCCGTGAATCCCTACGTCACTCCGGGTTTCATGGGGATCAGAGTAAAAGTGGCCGGTTTTCAACTTACAACACCAACAAAATTCGCCTTACTTCTGGGAACTTCTACACAGAGATTCACTCCGAAGATGAGTAGATGAATAGCTTGTCTTGGAAAGAAGGCACTTTAGTCGAGGGGCTGTTATCTTTGCACAGACAACCCGCGGATCGTTTCTAGCAACGTAAGATGGGACGTATTCTCGGATGCTAAAACGCCTGGACATTTATAGAACTCTAGTGTGCGGCTTGACACCGCAGTGAGAAGGACTGGGCATGAAACGGTCCCGGATTTCCTCGGCGAGCAGTAGGGCATCTAAGGTGGACCGCAACTTAGGAGTTACGAAGGTGGTTTAATTGTTGACAGAAAGATGCTGTATCTTTGGCCACTTGCGGATAGTTTCATCTATTGGTGAGGGGCGTGGCAGTTGTTACACCGGAAGCAAAAATTCAGGCAGTCGTTTATCACGTCGATGGAATTTTCCGAATAGCTGCAGTAACGGAAACCTGCCTAAAGGTGTGATTTGCTCGATAATGGCTTCCTTAGGTGCGCCATACTTACGCTCAGTAGGTAGGTCGAGGATAAGGTCACGCGCTTGAACCGTGTGCACTTCAGAAAGGTGAGCAAGAAGCCAGCTAACCTCGGCCAGATCTGCAGTGGCGCGCTTGTTGCAGAATTCCGCCACTAGGCACACAAACCCCACCGCGGGTTCCATATCCCAAATTTGCGGAGCAGTAATACCCGGTCAACAGCGCCGTCTTATGAACGATACAAACTGTTCGACAAGCTTTTCAACCAAAAACATCTCGGTGAATACTGGAACGATCACAGGAGATTCCGGCTTGGGGCGGCTTATACAACATTTTTGACTCCCGAGTGTCATCTAACATATATAATTACGGCAAGCTGCTCCGTGAACTACCGGCAGCAGTGCTATCCCTCGACTTGACGTGAAACGATGGAAATACAGTTCTTCCAAAACAACAGATTGTTTGAACGTATTTTTACCGTGAAATATGTAAAAGCTCAATCATATTTGTCATTTTGTCGACAGTGTTCTTCATCAACTCGACAGGTTTCTCTCCCGGCTGCCTATTCCACTTCTGTATTTTACTCTTGAAAAATTTGTTGGACGATTTGGAAGAATTCTGATGCACTTTAACGTCTGACGAACTGTAAATTTTGGTCTGTGGAGACGGTCACCAGGTATAGGCTGCTACGGGGGGCGCAGGTGCAAACGTGCGTTTATTTTTGGCGCCACGCAGCTAATATCGTTCGCAGATTCGTTCGTCATCAACGTCTCCATGACAGTTTTTACACAGTGTTGAATATTCCTTACTCCAATTTTACTTAAGTAATTTCAGCTGTGTGCTAGTTAGGATAAGAGTAAGTTATCTTCAGATATGAGCCATGGTCCCCCATTTTTTATTTGAATCTTACACATGCTCCAAAGAAGTCAAGAGAAATTTTATTGAAAAGTGGCCTACAATCTTGGTGGAACTCCCTGAAAACACAAATAACAGTGCTTACATTTTCAGACACATTGAAAGTAATTCGCTGAGCAAGCGCACGCTGGGTTGAACAATTCTTCAATCATCTTTTGGAAGATGAGTAACATTCTGGACGGCTGTCCAGCAGGGACTGTTTGGTAGTTGGGAGCATGCACTATCGACCGGAAATGCACCTAGCAAAAACTCGGGGCCAGTTTCTTTGCAGTAGTAGCAACTCAGCACCTTAGCGGACGAAATCATAGTGCAATGAATATTGTGTACAAAGTGATTTTCATACAATAAAACGAAAATAGCACATAATTTTTGGTCATGAGTTACACTCATTACAAGTATTTTCTTGACCAAAAGTGGTGTTTAACTGCCGACTGCACTTGACCTGACTGGAACTCTCAGTAACTAGCCGAACTGCGAACTCAGAATAGGCCAGCGCAACACGCTTACTTAGAGAAGATGGTTACGTTTGCCGATGGACTTGTGCTGACGCACTGAGTGACCATGCACTGCAACGGCGAAGTGACGGTGAGTAATCCCTGTTCGCTGTGAACACTTCCCTATTAATTTTGTTTCACTGTTGGGGAAATCTGGTCTTGAAACTTGTTTGCTGCACACGGAGCCGAATGGACAGCGTTTGCTGCTTTCATTGTATATTTTTCGCTGTTTTCCCCTTGGACTGTGGTATCAGGAGAGGCCAACTTATGTTTCCCACGAAATACTCTGAAGCTGCGTTACGGTCCGGAAATCGCCCACAGAACATGGATTAATGAATGCAACTTTCACTCTTATTTTTAGGAGCTTTCGCTCGATTAAGGTGGCGTCGGCGAACGGCGTTGCCGCTTCAATCCAACGCACTTTACTAACTAAAGTAAGCCGTGTTTTGTCAGTGACAGCCGTCGATCCTTCCCCAAACTCAGCGAAGTAGCTCATCTAGAACTGCCGGTGAGGCCGGGTACATGAGCAAGATCGAACGATATAACAACGCTTCATTATGCGTAGACTGTAGTAGACAACAACCTGGTTTCCCAAGTGTTAACGTAAATATTTGTAGAAAATGCCGACGATCGTCATCTAAAACGCTGTGAATTATGGCATTGGAAGGCGTTCAAGTCAGCGGATGGGAAGAATGCTTTTTAAAAAGTCTAGTTGGGTATAACGCCTCACTAGCATTCTTTCGCCATGGATTGTATCAGGAGTAGTCAGTGAGCTGTCCACTGTGACGCCATTACTAAGAGGCTTGGCGCAGTAGAAGGTTCTAATAACATCATTAGCACATTAACCACGTGATAATAGATTAAGAGGACACAATACTTCGTCCAGTGTGGGCTGTTCTTCCAGAGTGTCACAGCCGTACCTTTCAACAATCTTGCTAAATAGTTGCTAAGCTGGTAAGAATGGACGTCGCAACAGTCGCTGCAAACTCGATGACTGTTAAGCAAAGGGGAATGCTGAAAAGCCAGTTGGGGTCCACGTCTATGGATGTCTTCCATATAAATTGCCAGGTTGGTTAACCGTTTTGACAACCACCTTCCTAACGAACTGTAAACAATGCATAGCTAAATGGCGGTTGCAGAGGACGTACCTGCAACCAGTTAAGCCGATAATTTTTCGTGTTTTCTTCCATCCGTTTTGACTAATGAAAACAGTGGGCCTAAACGGACAAGCTGGAAGATTTCTGGTGATTTCCACTAACGTACATCCTCCAGTGTGTGGCGCTTCTCCTGGACATAAAGTTACCCGCGCGTATTGCCATTGATTCGTTGAATGATTTGGCAACTAATGCCGAAAGACAGCCGCATACTTTTTGAATGTTTCCGAAACGGCACCAATTTATCAACCTCCCCATAACACAAACTCACACCGTCAACCGAAGAGGGCAGTAGGGAAGAAGCCTTGAAATACGGGCCTGTAAGTCTTATGTCAGCTATCTTGGAAGTGCTGAGAAGGATCTTAGTGGACAAGATGGCGCAACAAGTCACCATGTGTGGACTCTTGACGGCTCAGCAGTATGGCTTCGTAATTAGGTGGTCTTGACATTCTAACTTACTGTTCTCCTTAGCCAAGGCCGCTCTACGGCCGGACAAGGGAGAATCTGTTGACGTTCGCTATGTAATCACAAGGAAGGCCTTTCACTTGGTAAATCATAGCATTCGTGTTGAAATTCGGGAAGATTAAAATGTATATCAGTTTTGGAATAGATGAAAGCGTTCCTGCAGAACAAGAAGCTGTGTGTAAGTGGAGGGCTCAAAGTCGCACACTGCACACACCTTCACTGGTGTCACAAGATGGTCAGTTTCGGCTCCTTTGCTCTTCCTTGTATACAAAATGATCTGGCTAAAATGACTTTCAACCGTTGTTACATGTCCCCAGAGGATGTAGTACTCGTGGGGACGCCCAAACCAGTTTTCCATGAAAGGGGGCTTTGAGAACATCCACCACCGGACTATTTGTTATGAACTCTTGTTGAATGTTTCGAAATGTATACAACTTACAGGGGTAAAACCGAAGGCCCTTAGATGCACAGGAGGGTCAGATGAATAGGATGACCCATTCGAAGAACTACTGAGATGGGACCTTGAGAATTCAGGTTACGGGGGGCTCCGGGGTGTCCATTCAGTTCCTGTTTGCAGCTCGTGGAGTAAATTATGAATTATCTTAACTGAAAAAGACAGTAGCCTCAAACTGATTCAACGTCCTTGTGCTTTGTGTGAAACTCACTTGCGACCTTATCTTGAATACCTGGTGAGTCATTATTGCGCTAAGGGTGCTGAAGTCATAGAGATGTTTCAACCTGGGTTTACGGAATTCTTTGTAGAATTTACTGGGGTGGAAAACTCCAACAGCCTTAAACACCCTGACCTCTTGCCAGGAAGAAGACGGGAAACAGGTGACATGATAAAAGTTTTAGAATCCTGAGTGGATCTTCTGAGGTATAACAGCGACTGTTTACTCAAGGAGAAAATTCGCCGTTTAGAGGGTACGAGTTGCAAATTGTCAGAATGAGAGTTAGGGCTCAAATCCGGGCCAACTCTTCTCACATAAAGTTGTGAATAGCTGGAACTAACCACCATCAAAAATGACTTTGGCCACCACGGTTATCAACTTTGGGTGCAAGCTTGGTGCATGCTGGATGACATTATTTACGAATCTTGATTGGTGGTAAAGTGATTGCGTTTTACTTAACGTGACAGTAGCCCTCTCTCCTCTTTTTCGTCTGCATTTCTGTTATACTCCTCAGCTCTTCTTTGCCACCAGCCGAAGATAATTTGTGTGGGACTTCTTTGTTTCGCTATTTGTTCTTCATCAGCCGTTTTCTGTTTTCGTAACCAAAACGTTTTTGTCCTGTCATCCAGGGAGATGAAAGGGGTCACAGTAGCATTGGCGTTGTCTTCAATTCTGTCTACTAATCTGAGTATACCGTCATTGCTGAGGGTGATTCCAATACCGCTTCACTCCGTCGTTCAAGTCTCTGGTACCCAAAATACCGTTTGTGTAGTCCTGGTGAGGACTTGCTGAGATGTAAATTTGAATATAAACTGTGCTCCACAGATCATCAAGGATGTCAAAGCACGAATGAAAGAATTTTTCCTCATCCATTTGCTGCAGTATGGTGGAATCCTGGGAGGTTGTCGATGCAAGAAATTGGACATTAACGGTTTACTAGTTCGAAGTCCAGCTACGCGAACTGAATCGGGGTAAACGCGCGTAATCCAACGGAAAAGATTGGACCTCATGGACAATTAGGGATTCAGACGGTTTCAGGCCAGGGCTATGCTACAACTGCAGACCAGAACAAAAGCTACAGTCTGATCTGGGTGTGCAATCGTTATCGGGACAAAACGCATGTCTAGTCACGTAAATATTGCGCACATAACACTTCTGGCACGAGAAGTAACTTGAGTGCCTGTTCAACTGGCGGATGAATGCCTTTGCCGGCAGAATAATAATGAAGCAAATTGCGGCGCTCGTCGGCATTAACGTGGTAATATCCACTCCACTGAAGGTTTTTTATCCATTCGACCGGCTTTTTATTACATGCGGTCACATTCGCAGGCTTCGTCTGGTCACTGAATAACCCACAGTTGAACACGGACGTCTTCAGATTTGCCAAAAGCCTAAAACCGTGACAGATGTTTGTGCTGGAGGTTTTAGCCACATCTACTTCATCAACGTGAAGCTGCAACTAAGCATCATTACATTGCCGAAGGATTCAAGATACTCTGTTCAGTACGTCCTCTAAGCCTGAAGCTCGCCGATGACGGAAAGCACGCAACAAATTTCACACATCTTCTGGTAGGTGTGGATATAAATGGTGCGGTTCACTCAGCGTTGCACTAAATGCAGTGGTCGATTTGTTCTTCAACAGTGCACTGCTTCTGGCGACTTCTCGTTGACGTTCTCTCCGGAAATTTCTCTTCTACATCGAGGGGTCTATTCAATTAGGATGTCGGTGGCAACTCGCATGGTTAACTGTTAGGTGGTTCACATGGTGGCACATCCGACTCCTGTTCTACTCAGATCAACACAACCGACAAGCTAAGTGATTCATAGAATGTCACTTCTTGTGTTTGAACTTCGTCAGTATCGATCAACCCTTCAACTTTTGTCTGTGTCCACGCACTATTTTTTCAGTGCTGTCTATCATGAAAGATGCGCCATATTATAGTAATTGCTATAACGCACAATTGTTTCCATCAGTAATGCATTATTCATGCTCATTATTGTGGTAGCACTTGTACATTTTCGTGAGACGGTGAATGTTAAATAGCAGAAATACACGCGGCCATCACATGTTGGATCTTTTGAACTGGTGGGTAAAATATTGTTCACTTTTCATAAGAATAACAAAGAAATGTAATAGATGATGTGGACAATTTTAGTCCGCTTTGTGTTGAAGATTTTGTAACAAGGTTCGCAGTAAATGAGGAAGTGAGGAAGAACCAAATCAACGAGTGCTCGGATAGCATTTTCGGCGACCATTTCTCAGGATGTTCAAAGGACACTCGTGGAACTCTCAACATTTTTAGAAGAGTCCCACGTGTTTCTGAGTTGTAAATGCGGTCATCACTGGGACATGCTGCAGTTGTCGGCTCATGTTCTTAGCTCACGACAAGCTGAAGCAAAATTGTTGTATGAATGTGTCCTTACAATAAGAATGGACGAAAGTTTTTATGTAGTTTCATGAGAACAACACAAAAGTGGATGTAAATATACGCGTGTAGGGGGGAAGCGGTCTATCGGGCATTCATGTTTCGTGCTCACCAAACTGTGGGGACGGGGACTTTCCTACCACTAACACTGTAGCCATTCTCCGCAATAGTTAAACTGGACCACCAAACAGTGGACGACGCCCTATGTTTCAAGTAAACTGGATAAGCGAAGTACCAGCAAATCGCGATAAAACTCAGTGCAAGGCAAACTAACGAGCAAACAACTAGAGAATTATAATGGCCGTGGATGGTTTTGCAAGCGGGAAATTGGTAACATGTAAAAAAAACAATATAAACACCTTCAGCGCTCAAGAACAACAGCATGGTGGTGGAAATGCATGGCAAACCAAGAGTATCCCTACCGTTATACTGGGACTGATGGTTTCTTCAGGAAAACGGATTTCAACTGACACTACCGGCAACAGGCACACTACGCTGTCCCTGTCATCGTTTCTTAACACGCCCAGCTTAAGGTTGTTTTATCGCTAGGTGACTTTGCACTCTCGTCGGACCTACCAATGAGGCTGAAGGCGAGGCAACTCAATAAGATAGGTTAAATGAAACTTGGAAGTTGTCATGACTAACAAATGTGGCAACTACCCTACAACTGTCCGTAATATTCTGATTGTCTTCTATACAAGAACGCGGCTGTTTTGGGTCTCGCTGTCATTAGTGCACTGAGTGATGTGGTATGTGTGTGAGTAATTTTTAGCTGTAAGCATGGGATGGAGTTATAATCGAATGAAATAAGTCGATGGGTATTTTGGGCAATTGGTGGCCGTTCACGTGTGTCCAATGCGTGAATGATACCATCCCACTTTGAATTGGTGTAATGAAGTGTGCGTAAATGTTGGCGTTTGCGCACCGTAAGTTAATGCCTAGCGTCTGGGGGGTTTCTGAATGCGCGCGTCTTTATACTAAGATAGTTTTGAGTTTTGTCAAGGTAAGAACTTGAACTTTGGATCCTTGTAGAACCGCCGATAACACTGCGTAAGTGCTGGATGCTAGGCGTGTTTTTTTTGTTTCCGCCGTCTTGGAGTTTGTTTTTTATCTACTGCCTGTTAAGATGACCTCTATGTCAAACGGCATGCCGTCAGAGCAAACCAAAAGGTTGTTCCTCTAACGTGCGGCTGCCAGTAGAAGTGGTTCCAACCTGCGTGTGCGTTTATTTTTGGCGCAATTTTTTGCTTAAAATTTGAGTAGTGTTCTTGAAGGTATGGGAAACGCGGAACTTTGAGCTCCACATTTTTGTTTCATGCAACGTTCAATCTGTGTGTGGCTAACTGCAATAATCGGCAGGAAGGTCAAAAGTTGGGGACTTCGGTCGGGTGATTTTAAAGGTGTGAAAAAGCGCCTTTGTTCAATCCTTCTTGGCTGTGATTCCGTGGGCCCGAACCTTCACGAATTTCGAAACTCCGTTCGGAAACCAAATGGCATAACTGTACAGCACAGGTGGTATACCTTCCCATCGCACACACCTATTCCTTGACTACCACTTCGTCTTGGGCTTAAAAACTGCTGTGCGGACGTGTGCGCTCTTTGCACTCTTCAAGAAAGGTATAAATCTGAACGGATTCTTATTAAGCCTCGTAATGAAGTATTGAGAGTATTGGCGAATATGTTGAGTTCACGGTAGGCCTACTGAGCGAGCTCACTGATAGATTATGGGCAGCTACCTCTTGCGCGTGGACATTGTGCATCCTGAGTTTCCCCATCTGATGCCTAGTTTGCAAACTCACTAGAGTACCGCTGAATTGGCTGGTTGTTCATGAAACATCACAGTTCACGACAAATACCTCGACATCCCTCTGTAGCCGAGAGTTGGGGCTGTAGCTTATGTGCAGCATTTTGTATTTCGTAATTGTTATTAGTTTTTGACCTTTCGAATTTCCCAATGTTACGCATAAACTTAGTGTTTAAATCGTTTGAATCTAACGGTTGCGAGCCGTGTGGTTATTCTGTAAATTTTTTGACGTCTGTATGCTAATAGTTAGGGTGTTAAAGGCCAACGGAATCAATTGTTCAGTTCGGCGTATTTTGCGATCAATCCGCCTTCACAGCTATATCCAACGTGGATTCAAAATCCCTGCCGGGAGGCTATATTGACCGAATGTACTGATAATTTCTCAGTTCTTTGTAACCGACTCGGAAGCAACACACCATAACGATCAGTTACGTGTATTTTCCTTGTATTTTCCGTCCATTTTTTAACATAAGCTGTATATAATGTCATCCCAAGCATAAACTGCTGAGGCCGTTATTCCCTTACTTTTCGTCTATTTGACACACGCATTCGTTTCCGTTCACTTTCATGTTTACCCACTGATAAGCGGCTAACTGAGACGGAGACATTATTTCAGTGTCGTCAGTATACTTCACAAGCAGTGCCGAAGCGCACCGCGATGTCAGACGATATCGATCTCCGGCAGTTACATTCGGGCGTTAAGCTGAGCAAGCACATTACCTCTCAATTGTTTCATCATATGAGATTCGTCGTCGGTGATGACAACATAGATAACCCTTTTCAAGGGCAGGCATGAACCGAATGTCTCTCCCGAAACAAGAATTGGACAATGTAGTTCCGTTTGCGTGTAATTATATCGCTAGTTTATCTTTTTAAGAAAAGGGTCGTTAAACGTTCGCCGTATTAAGAGACGCCTGCTAATGTCGATAGTTTTCCCGTAGACATTTAACTTCATGGATTTGTAATGCACGCACGTTTGCCCTACGTGTTGTATGTTCCGCGAAACATTTTCATGTTTTCAAACGAGTATGCACCCGGGTACGTTTTCACGGAAAAAAACAAGTCAACGTAACCCAACGTTTACGTCTTCAGTGCGCGTTGATCCATAGACATTCCGTGGAAATCCTAACAGAAATACTTGTCGTGTACGTTTTCAGACTCTCCTATCGTTGACCCATCAACATAAGATAGATATATGCCATCATTGCATCACGTTTAGTATGGCTTAAACTGTGCACTAGCCCATCCGCCCGCTCAAACAACAAGCAGCGGGGAACAATGATAATGCGGAGACAAAAAACGAAACAATGCTGAACTAACAGGCATCAAGCCTATACGGTGTTGAAGAAGACGCGCGTCATGATGATGGTGCCCAGACAAACCATAATGTGATAGAGGGTTTTCAGTAAAATCTTCATGCGTACGTGTCACGGCCATCTGTAATCCCACAATTTGATGTGATCGTTTCTGACATCTTTGAGCCTGACTTGCAAACTGTAGTCCATGGACATATTCCATCGTCCACTATGCACACATTGTATCGTCTACTGGCGCAGCTTGTCTCCATCGAACACTTCTTCCTTCTGCCAGTGGTTTACACAAACAATGTTTGTACCGAATGCTGCGCAGCGGGACGCTATTTATAAACTTGCTGCCGCTCACCAACGCCTTCTACTTTCCGAGTCTTGAAGCTGGCAAACGGT
>LUCH01009831.1:0-10483 GCA_013368495.1 Paragonimus heterotremus | reverse complement strand
CAGCCATCTTATCCATAACAAATGTTTCCACCGCAATCTGCTCGCCCATCCTTTCACAAAAAATTTCGAACAGTCTACGTAGTGAAGCATACTTTTCACTACGAACGTACCCGTACATCACGGGCCAGCCGTGTCCCATATCGTCTGTTACGAGGGACTGATATAAGCTCCAGCCTCAAAAGTATGAGGAAATATACATTGACATACTTGTGCATGTTTGTCCCGTGGGTTGCCTCCACATTTGCAACATGTGGGAAACATCGGAATAGTTCAGTCTGCATTCGCTGGGTGAAGCTGATATGCGTATATCTGCTACTTTCACTCCTCATAGTGCGCACCATACCTATAGCACCAATAACCGACAACACCTCATCAAGGTTCTATAACATGCAGTGACCAATCTTACGCAACAAACTCACTTGACATTGCGGGCTTTAAATTGCGGCGGATGTTTCCAACGTCAGCGGTTGTGATGAACTTCTCGTAATTATCCATTACGCATTGTGTAATGTCAGCGGTTGGTGAATTGTAACGGAACAGATTGCTGCATTTGTTCAACTCACCGACGATGAGTGAACGATACGTATGATGGGACTCGTGTGGCAAACGACTGATGCGATGGTTTTTCCCCAACTCGAAAGAGCTCATAACCAGACAAGCATCTTGTCGGACCACATGAAATCGTGATCTCCAAAATGTGTCGCGGGGACTGGTTTGTAAAACTGACAACAGTTAACCCACTAGATATGTCACGTACTCCAGCACACACGTCAACGTCTTTATACTCCGTACAACGAAAATCAATCTGCGCGGTTTTCAGGAACCCATGTAACCGTACCATATCTTACTTCAAGGCAGGTTCCGACCTACGGCTCGTCCCACTAACGTAAACAACGCAAAATTCGCGATCCTCAAACATCACCTTGAAAGCCGCAATATGACTAATTTCCTACAAATACAAAATAAACAACTCAGGACAAAACAGTAAACAAATGACAAACATGACGAAATAACTTGAGAACAATCCCAGCAATCTTGTGTTAACATTGCCACACGCGATCGACCACAACGACAACAGCCCCACCGATATTTGGAAATCAGTTACGACAAGGTCGTTTCCAATTGATGGTCAGTTAAAACAAGGAAATATGAATCCATGACGCAGATTTCGACTATTTCACTTTCTTCACCAGGTACCAAACTATTAAATTGATTTTTTTCCGGGAAATTAATTTTCCCGAACAGGACAGCTCAGAAACTTACGGTCGACGACTAGCATTCATGATCCGTACCCATCAAAGTTCAGCAATACTTGCTATCTCATACGTGCCAGAATCCATACTCTTCAATGCCTGTCTGTACGTACTGACGCATACACCTAATACTGTGTATCGGCTACCACCAACATATTCTTTGCAAGCCAGCACTTATGGTACGTCCGCATTCGTATAGGGTTGCAGACATGGAGTCGCTGATCCAGTTTCAAGCTTAACCCCGAACATTTCTTGCTCAATGTAACTATTCCGCGACGGTGAAACAGAGGTCTCTGTTATATTCGTGATATGTGCGAATCAGCAAACACTAGTTAAGTTCGATGCTGACAGAATAGATATCCGAGATAGTGAAATAGTCCGAAGACATTGGTGGAGGTGAATGTATCCTATTACATAAACATGAGATGGTAAGAAAAATATATATATACACATATATAGGTATAAATGCAACAACTCTTGCTCAACGCAAACGACCTTCCGCAGGATATATACTGTCTCAAGGAAGGAACGGTAAGCTGGCTGACCGTGCTCTGTAACGCACCCTGTTTTGTGTGCGCCGCTTTTTTGCAGTTTTTCGGGGTGTGACTGTGTGTACGTTGATCGGCCCATTTAGCTTCTCCTAGATAACTTGAACTGCAAGAATAGGGCGGGAGTGGTGCCTGATTAACCTATTACAGCAGTTACGACCGCTGACCTGGATCGCAAGAACAGAAGCGTAATGGTTACCTCAGAGAAATCGGGGCTATCGCTTTATCGTCAACGAACCATGGCCACAATTTCGTCTTTTTTCTTGATGCAGCATATTTGGAACACTGTCAGAGGCCAGCAGCATCGTGTTACAGCCCTGAGCAGATCCAGCGTATGCGTGTGTAGATCGATGCTTAAGGCACGGATGCAGAAAGTAAGGGGAGTGAATGGATGACAACAGTCACTGAGTGATGGATATAACAAGGGTAAACGTACAATGAGAATGCAGAGGAAAAGAAAATGTTGCCGACGCTTGCGCGAATCCAGTTTCCAGTTCGCTGTAAACCACTCTTTGCAACTACACTGAAGCGAGCTTTCAGGTATCGTCTACTTCACCTCTGTGCCGCATGATTACTAACGCGATTCCGCAAGAATCTACGCATACAGACGCCCTATCTCGTGGTGGCTTGCAGGGGTATACCCAGTCTTTTGAGGACTCACGACCAGTTGTGAACTGGCCCACAGATATGCGTACAAACAGATAGCAAACCTCATTTATACTTCAAGCAAACAGGCCACAATAATATAAAGATTATGTCATATCAGTGAATAAGCTTTCCCATTCCTGATCCAGTTTTCTGTTGAACAATTCGACCGGACTACAGACTCAGGCAGTTGATTCCATGAGTTAATGACCCCGGTAGAGAAAAATTTGGCTGTGATAGACGTAGGAACACGCGGCCTGCCCAGAGACAACGAGTTGCTCCCTAGGTGGGGGTTCCCCTGGATGAAAACAGAGTACCTGGTGCAATGTCGGTGAATCCACGCAGAAGTTTATAAGTTTCGATCAGGTCCCCACGGAGTCGTCTGCGTTCCAAAGAAAACAGATTGAGTTTTTACAGTCTGGTTGGATGGTCCGTGTCATTCTTTCCACCAGCCACCCCAGTGATCAACCTTCGCACATTCCCTAAACACGTTATGCCTTTTTTGAGGTGCATGCTACATGCCTGAGCAAAATATTCTAGATGCGGTTCCACGGACGTCTTGTACGCCGATATAAGTACACCTGGGTCCTCGGAACAGATTGTTTTCCTGAGCGGAAACACGGCCAACTAGGCTTCTTTGCAGCGTATGCACATTGGGCTGCCGGTTTTAAGTTGCTACAGAGACGGACCACCAGATATCTAACCTCATCTACTTGTGTAATCTAGATGGGCTCATTCACCCCGGGAAATAACGATCAGCTTCTGTTCTATCAGAGCTGATCAGATTGATACATTTGCCAAAGTTGAATGAAGGGCCCCAGTTCATCGACCATGCGGTCAACTCAACCGGATCAGCTCGAAGATCCCATCGATCTGGGCTGCCGACAATCCTTACATCATCAGTAAAAATGTAGCAAGGCGCGTCCAGTTGGTCAGTCAAGTCGTTCACATACATCAAAAACAGGATAGGCTCCAGCGTTGATCCTTGTGGTACTCTGCTGAGTACCTCCTGGACGTTTGGCAGTCATCCCCAACGGACACTTTGAATGTCCTGTCAGACAAGAAGTTTCCAACTCATTCAAAGACCTCGGGCGCTGTGCTATAGTACTTGAGGTTTTCCAGGAGCGGTCGGCGGTCAGCCGAGTCAAACGTTTGTTGAAATCGAGGTAGAAAAATTCCTCCTGTTCCCCCTTTCTAAGCTCTTGGTTGTTTTTCCTAGGAAGCAGATATGTTTTGATAGACATCCTCTTCTTTTCACAAAGCCATGTCGGCTGGAATTAAGAAGGTTGTTACTAGACGGAAAGCAAACCAGGCGATCTCTGATTATTCTTTCTCTCTCTCGTGTACTTTCAACATGACGCACGTCAGGCTAGTGGGGCGGTGGTATGCGGCTTCCTTTTTTGCACTCTACTTGTGATCGGCCACCAAGGTGACCACTCTGCACTCTTTAAAAACCGTTTCTTGCTTCAGTGACAAATTGATCAGTGCGGTTAACGGGCGCGCCAAAACGTCGGCCAAGAGACGAGCCAGAGCGGCAAGAATGCCGTCTGGTCCCAAGGACCCCGATGGTTCCAACGACTGAAGAATGGTCTTTACCTCGGAAGCCGAAGTCGTGAGGTTTTGCATCGCAATTATTGCCATTCTGGCCCTCACGGTTGTCAGGCCTTTAAGATTGTCTTGCCGATATATGTTATTCGGATACTGGTCCAACTGGCCCGCTTTCTTCTTATTATCGACCAAGGTCTCAACCTCAGTCGTAGTGGGGTTTCCAACGTTCCTGCGGGGAACAGGGTTTGACTGCACGTAGCCGTAGTACAGCTTCGAGCTAAACATGGCCTTCCATGCTAACTCTGCTTCATGCCTCAGCCCATGCTTTTTACCGATCTTCGAGGACCGACTTCCCTCGAACTGAAATTGACGTTTGTTTGCACACCCCCGTGAGTTTGAAGCGCTTCCATGCGAGCTCTTTTCTCTTTTGTCCCTTAAGGACAACAGCTCAGCATTAAGGTGGCCTGCCTTTATTTTGTTTGCGGACTATAGACGTGTGCTTTTTTGTTATCATGGCCATATTCAGCTTTACTAAGTCACATAAATTCTCCGGAGAATTACTTTTGTCAGACAGCTCCCACTGCAACGACGTTGCGTCTTCCAGAAGCTCGTTTATTGCGATCTTCCCATAGTTTCCAGCCCAATTCTCCGACACTGGCTTCCACTTGACGCAGTACTGTTATCTCAAAGTCGCATAATCACTTTTACCTAAGGGAACACAAAATTCTAGGACGCGTATCTGGTTCTCAGCGAGTCTTCCTATCCTGACCTGAACCTGGCCGCTTGCTGAACAGGCTGATGCATGAAGCCTTTGTGGAGGCATTTCAACTTCTTTCTCCAAACCACCCCCGTACAGAACTGACGGTTCCAGTCTACATCCGATATATATTCAGGTTGCCCAGCAGGAGAGCCGAACTTTGTCCGCTGAAGATCTCCTCCAGGGCTTCTACTTCCACAGAGTACCAATGTGCGAGTTGGCGCAGCCGGTGGTACACACTCCACCAACTGTATTTTAGGAACGTGAGGACTCTTGCCGTCAACCTGGGCGTATTTTTTCGTAACTAGTAGAAGCACTCGCCCTCCGAGCCTGCCGTATTCTCTATCCTGTATATAGTAAGTAGTCTATGGAAGGTAAGTGATCAGTCTTAACATCCTGTTTGAGCTACGTTTCCGTGACGGCGACTAAATCACATCCTGCGGCTTCGATGTTTAAGGGAGCCAATTTATTGCCAATACTACATGCATTTGTGAACAGGATACCATCCACTTATTCTGACAGCACGTTGTTGTTCTTGTGATGGATCTCTCGAGTGCTCGATCAGAGGGAGTCATCCGTTTTTTGCGATAGTGTGCTGTGGGCGTTGCTGCACATCTTCGGATAATGGCTGGGTGGTCGTCCCTCCGATAACAGAGGACTCCCCGCACACCTGACTGAAAGTTTGTTCAAAGTCAGTTGAAGGGATTTCATTCATCTTTATTGTGGTTTCCACTGACAGTAGACTGGCGTGCAACACTGTGACGCCCCCTCGCATAGATGGTTCCGCATCCTGGCGGTCATTACGCTCCAATAAGCTATCAGTTGATACAGTGAAACGATCGTTAATTTTCGCTGCTATGTCCATGCAATTTATTGGGAGGAGGTCGCGGTAAACTGGGTTTAGAAACTCGACCACCACCAGTCTCATCAGTCCTGGCGGTAGCGTGTGCCCCCGACATCTACCTACCCTGACTAGTTTTCCTACCAGTGTGTTCATTAAGGCTTGCGGGCCTGAACAGATTCACCAGGTGGCACTTGGTGGCTTCCACTCTCGTTCTACTATATCCGAAGTAAGGTCCAAGGATGCCATGGACAATCAGATTCTGTGTTCGTCCGAGGGCCACCTCCAAATATCCCCCACACTGACTGCTACCTCTCGCCAAGTATCTGAGTATCCGACTGGATACCTTGGACTAGAGCTAAATTGCTTTCCGTCCATGCTTCCTATGTTTTTTTGAGCCAGCCCTTGCGCCCAGATTTTTTGAAATCCCGCCAGACCCGATGCGGCTATCAAGACGCGCGCGAGCCACCTCTGATTTTGTCTTCATTGTATTCATCTGACTTTGCATCTTCAATGGATGGGTTTCTAGCACATCGGGCTCACCGACCTCTGGAACATTAAAGATAGACGCCTCGGTTATCACCGTAAGAGTGTCGTGTAGTGGATTCGCTTGTGGATTGTAGTGAACTTCGCTAGCGATAGTCACGAAAATTGTGCATGTGTTGTTAGGCGTTGTACTAGGTAAGGAGGGGGTGGATGCGGACTTGCTCACATCAACCACAAGGCCAGCAGATTCATGAGGTTTTATAGTAGATTGAGCGGTTACACGTGGCCCAGTAAGGTCTGCTTCAGCGAGTCGGTTTCTGGCTTTCGTGGAACTTTCGCTATTTTATACATCATTTTGCTAACTTTACGTAACTGTTGCATCAGGTCACATTGTACATTTTTGTTTGACTTGAGTAAAAGTAACACAACACTTTTTCGAACAAACTCTACGAAACGCACTCATCGGTTGTTTCTGTGACGCCGGTGGTTGTTACCCGGGTTAAAACATTCTATTTGTTGGACTAAATTTCAGCTGTGTCACTTTGCATCCTCAGCTACGCTTGGAGCAATCCGGATAATTTCCAGCGTCACTGGACGCCTCACGATCATTGTCAATCTTTGGTGAATCCAGTCCTTGACTTCATTCGTTGTTTTTGTATCGAGAATTGTTGTAATTCTCACATCTGTTCTACTACAAATTGGTGAGCCTAACGTAGCAGTTTCCTTTGCCTACCTAATTTTTGATATTTCATTATTTTGACATGTCTCAGTGCAGTGTTGAGGTTGACAATGATTTAATAGAGGCATTTATTACTACTCCACTCCCCAGTTTTCGTCTTTCTAATCCCCGATTATGGTTTGGTCAGGTCGAAGCTATATTGATGACTCACGGAGTTAAGTCACAACCAATGATGTATCCATACGTCGTTCACTTTTTCCCAAATGAGATTGCTGAGGACGTTTGTGATCTCATTGATGAAGTACCTTCTGAATGCCCATACGACACCTTAAAAGTAGCTTTGATAAATAGAATTGGATTGTCAGAGCAGGAGAAGTTAGACAAGCTGCTTTCCAATATTGAACTGGGTGATCGTAAACCGTCGCAACTACTCCGACGCATGAAACAGTTGCTCGGACCCCGAAAAATGGACGATTGTATTTTTCGACAACTCTGGATGAAACATCTGCCTCCGTCTGCCCGCGAAATACTTGCATCGTTAAATTCCACCGTCACCATTATGGAATTAGCTGACGCTGCTGATAAGATGCTGGAAGCTAACCCGTCTTTCCAGTTGGCTCCTATCATCTTTCGCGCCCCACCTCAGCAGTCAGATGACGCACTTACAACACAAATAACTGCAATCACAATGCAGGTGCAGCAGATGAACCATAATCCTCGTCGGGGTCGGTCATCATCTAGTATGCGTCCATTTAACCGCCGGTGTTCACATAAACGGAACAGGAACACATCATTTTGTTGGCACCACCAGAACATTGGTCAGCGTGTAAAGAAGTGTAACCAGTCAAGCTCTTTCAAATCAACCCTTTCGGGGAGCGCACTGGCCAGTCAGTAACGGCGACGACTGTCGCTGGCTAAATTCCAACGTTTCGCTTATTTTTCATATCAGATAAGTCTACTGGTGTCAGATTTCTCATCGATACTGGAGCCGAAGCGAGTGTAATTCCACGGCAAGCGGAAAGAATTTTCTCACTTTCTTTGTCCGCCCTGCAAGCTGCTGGTGGAAGTCGAACAGCGACATACGGCACGCGCTCACTTACGCTGGATCTAGGATTGCGACGTCAATTTCGTTGGATTTTCGTCATTGCAGACGTTCAGAGTGCCATTTTCGGTGCTGATTTTCTGTCAGTTTTCGGACTTAACGTTGATGTGCAACAAAATAATCTTCTGGGTCGCACGACGTTGCTAACGGTGCACGGTGCACAGGCCAAGATTAACTCCATAAGTCTGTGTTCCCTCATACCCGAGACTACACGACGATTTTCTGCGTTTCTCCAAAGCTTTTCAAAACTTACAACACCTTCGTACGACCCATTGGAAGTTAAACACGAAATAGTTCACCACATCACCACTACAAGCCGTCATTCTACCGCTCGACCGCGTCGACTTCCGTTCGCAAAGCTGAAGGCTGCTGGAGCTGAATTTGATCACGTGTTGCGGCTAGGTATTGTCCGGCCACCGAACAGTTGTTAGTAAGCCCCATTGCACATGGTTCCTAAAACGTCGGGCGACTGGTGTCTGTGCGGCAACTTCCGCGCACTCAACAGCGTTACAACCCCCGATCGTTACCAAATTTCCCATATTCATGACTTTATTCTTACTCTCGATATCAAAACCGTCTTTTCCAAAGTTGACTTAGTTCGCGCTGATCATCATATTCCCGTGACCCCTGAGGATATTCCAAAAACGGCCATCACAACCCCGTTTAGTCTTTTTGAGTTTTTCAGAATGTCATTTGGTCTACGTAGCACTGTGTCAACTCTTCAAGGTTTTATGAACCGTTACCCGAGGTTTTGATTTTTTAATGTTTGTTTTGATGTGATGGTTGCTAGTCGAGATCGTTGTGGACATGAACAGCACCGCCGCTCATTATTCGAACGCTTCGTCCAATTTTGAATCACCAATAATCCCTCGAAGTTTGTCCTCGGTGTTGATTCACTGGAATTTTTAGAACAGTCGATTCCAAGGGCATTCGACCGCTGGACATAAAAGTTAAAGCGTTACAAGATTTCTCCCTTCCCGATTCACTTAAGAACTCCAACGTTTCGTCGGTATGATCAACTACTAACGTCGATTCGTACCGCATTGTTCACACATTCTACAACAGTTGACCGACCTCCTAGGTGGATCAAAAAAGGCGTTATTTTCAATGCCCAAGCGATGCATTCGTTTAACATTGACAAAAAAGCACTTAGAGAAACCCTTGCCTTGTTTCATTTTAATACCGACCATAATATTCGATTATTTCTCTCAACCGATGCCTCAGCAAACGCAGTGGGAGGAGTTCTCCAACAGCTTATCAACGAGAAATTATAATCCTTCCCGTTTTTCTCTCAAAAGCTGTTTCTTGCACAAGCTAATCATAGTATGTTTGGCAGAGAACTACTAGCGAATTACCTGTCGATTCGGCATTTTCGGTACTTGCTAGAAGGTTGAGTTTTCACTGTTCTGACACACCACAAACCGCTTATCTGCGCACCCAATTCTTCACCGGGCAAATACTACCCTGTGAAATCCGTCACATTAACTTCATCGAACAATTCACAGCGGATATTCGTCACTTTCCAGGATCTGCCAACGTCGTCGCCGACGCCCTTTCCAGATTATCTACTGGTGAGGTTTCAGCTTCGCCAGAGACAAGCCTGTAGACACTGGCAGAAGCACAGCTGAACGACGATGAAATATCTCATCCAGAGACATTTCCATCTGCCAGGCTGTCCAAGGTTCCCCTTCCTCCCTCTGATTCCACGATCCTCAGCGACGCATCTACTCACAATCCGCGACCATTTGTTTCAACAAATTGTCAGCGACCACTGTTCGACTGCGTACAGTCGCTCTCGAACCCCGGAGTACGCGCCACTCTCGAACTCATTTCTCAACGTTACGTGTGGCCTCACGAAAGCTAGCCGTAGACAATGATTTCTTCGGTTATTGTGACTAAAAAAAATCGACCACATATTGCGCTATTTTACCTCGGTACCTATTGCAGGAAGAAAACTCACCGAAATGTGTGTTACGAGGCGTGTGTTATTGTTTTAATCGACCGATAAACGGAAACGACGTGAACGTATGTTACTTTCGAATTTCTCTATGGCCGATGTTGGTTTGCGGAAGTTATGCTTAAATGCAGAAATAATGTGTATATTAGTATAAAGGAAAATGCATAAATTGTTCATTATATTAGTAACTGATGGCACTATTTTATTTTCAGGACATGGATTATATTGAAGCGTTCAAGGCTGTCGTCGAAAATCGTGAATTTCACATCTTCGTACAGTTCCAAGAGTGCCTGCAAAGGTACATGGAGGACGTAGGCGTTATTTACTTTCGTGGAACGAGCCGAAAATGGAAATCTGTCCTGAAATACGATGGGGTAAGGTGACATGAAACCCTAACAACCGTCTAGATTTTCTACCGGTGCACGAAATACAAAAGACGTAAGAGTGAATGCAGAGGTATACGACGTGTTTAGTAAGTTGACATTTGTCTTTGTTAACATGTTAGTTCTCGCGACGCCTGTTGCAAGATTTTACGTAGTCCGGAGAAATGACTGTCTGGTTGTTAGCACTTTCGAGTTAGAGTATAATCTTCCACTTAATCGTCTGGTGTACGAGTCCCACCTTACCAATCGCAGACTTACAATCAGTGAAATGAATGACTCTAGGA